>CAJVGC010000582.1:6070552-6237432 GCA_910822075.1 Senecio squalidus
AAAACATTAAACATATAACATATGGATGAAAACGTGTCTGAGATGGTGTTTGATTTTTAATTTAATTGACTTATATAAAAAAATATAATGTTATAAGTCATTAGGAGACTGTTTTTTTATGACGCAATCTGGATAGTATGACTTAACTAAAAGAGTCATAAAGATTATATTATAATGAGATTCGTATATTTAAAAAAAAAAAAAAGGTTATTGTCATTAGCTTTTCATCCAACAAACATAACTAGTGTAATATCCGGGCCATTGTCCTGGATGATTTTAGTTTTTTTCTAAATTCGAAATTTATGCAAAAACATTTGTCTTAAAACTAATAATATGAAAGTTATAAGAATAGATTAAATCAATTATATTTTTAAACACTATAAAAGAGCAACTTAATTAAGGAGTGTATTTAATATAATTTTTACATATATCAGAAACTTATATTTTTATTTTATTAATAAATGAGTGAAAGTGTAAATTCAGGAGACAAAACTCTATAAAGGTATATGAATTATTCTTTTATTAATTATTCGTTTTTATATAAAACCCGCATATATACATGAGTCACGGATAGAAAAGACCATACAAACACAGATGGTGGTTAATGGGCATTCACGCCCCAACCCGCAGTTGTCATTCTTCTACAACTTTATAATATTTAATATAGCATGTCTCTTTTCTATTGTGTTACTTTATATAAATAACTAAATAGTCAAATAATTATACGTAACTTTACTAACTTCAGGTTTATTACGAAATCAATAAAATCTTATTTTGAGTGCAATAACATCTCTAGGTTATACAATTTCAAACCACATGTATATTATATGGACTTATAGCCGCTCTAGGTTGTTACCTGCAAATTCTACCTAAACCGATGTCGGTTTTGTTTAAGTTTTAAGTAGAGTTTTTGGTTTTTTTCAGGAAGAAGCAAAGGAAGAGAGTGATGATGATATGGGATTCAGTTTGTTCGATTAGAGTTTTTCTTATTAAATGTAATTGTTCTTTCACAAACTTGGAGAACTTGTTCGATAGCGGTTTTCTGTATTTTGTCTTTCAAATGTTTGAGATTTTCAGTGAAAGTTTTGATTTTTGCCTCTTACTTACTCATCGATTGCAATTGTCTGTTATCATGTTTGTTGTGTTTGCATTGAGTTGGATTAAGCAAACTGATTCTAACCGACTAAGAGATTATGTTTTAGACAGTTCTTAAAGTTGCTGTCTGCTTTCGAAGCTTAATTTTATGTTCATTACATTACTATCTATTGTGTCGTGTAAATCTACTGAATTATATCAACAAGTTATTAACATTGAATAGTGAAATACTTGTGTACGAACACATCATAGCTGTGTTGGTGGGAATGCTCGTCTTCCTATATTTCCAAATCTTCTTGCAACGCTAAGTATCATAGCCTTTGTCAACAATCCTCGGTCAATACTACACGCAAGAATAACCACACCGCCAATAAGTAACAACTTAGTCATGTTTAACCCTGCTTTATTCTCTTGGACCACCATTTCAGTTCTTGGTTCGTTTTCATCTTCTTCAGATTCCAAACGGGTCAAGTAGTTTTGGTCAATTTTGGTACTCATTTGAGCCATGGTTATATGATGTGATTTCGTCTTTAAACTAGCTCTTTCTTTTTGGTACCAACGGAAACCTTGCTCGATTTTCTTGGCTGTTCCCCACATCCCTTGTTTTATACCAAATTTCGCAATTTCCCATGGGATTCCCATGTCTTCGTGATGGAAAAATGTCACCTCACAGGCAGGCTGGTTTTCTCCTTTCTTCGATTTAACTGTTATTATTCATAAACATGTTAATAAAATACACTTTTTTTATCGGGTGAACTTATTGGAAATGTATCGACTTATGACCAAGTTACCATTGTACGTGTCGTATTTTCAAAAGTTGCTATTATGTGTAAACGTATGATGTGGCAATTATATATGACCAACACGTCAGCAAAATACATGTTTACATACAATAGCAACTTTTAAAGTACGCTACATTTTAGTAAAGTTGGATACATTTAACAAGAACACAATACCTGATCGAATGAACCAACTTGAATAATAAAGATCAACACGTCGCGGTTTCTGTTTTCTTGGGACCGAAGTGCACGACACTCCCTACGACAAGAAACAACGAGTTTAAGAAAACACATGAAAGATTGACATTATCTTTATTTTGTCATACCTTTGTGACACAGTAAAAAGATCTTTCTAATTCCCAAATTCGTCTCCCAATTATGTATTCTCTATCACTGCAAAAGAACGGGAACTGTGTACACATGTAAACGAAAGTAAGATAACGAATGTAACTCATTTAAAAAACGTCATGAGAAAGAGGAACTAAACTCGACTCACCCTGCGTATCCAGTGTATTACACTTGCTCCTATTGCAGGAAACTCTTCTAGAGTAGACGCGTGTAAAAGCATATCATCCCATTTCAAACGTAAATCGTCATCCCAAAAGAAATCCCTTAATAATTCAGGGGTAGCATCTTCATAAACAGTTATGCTACAGTATTGAGGAGGACCAGTCTGCCATAACCATAATGTAAAACAAATTACGTTTTGATCTTGCTTCCTAAATAAGGCGAGAAACAATTAAATACCTCGGGATCTCTTTGCCATGCCTGGTAAGTCATTGCAGATGTCGATCGATCCATCATATGCTTCCACGGAGGACCTCCATCTTTCTTCTCCACAAGTTGCCATAAAAGTTTCAAGTCTTCGTCTTTAAGAATAGAGTCCTCTTCTTTCTTGACAACCGATGAACTACACGAACAACTAAATTTTCAAAATGGATAATAAACCGACATAATCTGTATAAAATCAATTACTGTCAAGCTATAATTTCCAAATTCTGGAGTTTAAGGTAGTCCTAAAGGATTAGTTATATTTTTATTCTAGTGTTCTAGCCGGTGGCGTAGACAAGGGGGAATTGAGGGTACTCGGCCCCCTCCAATGGCACCAATTTATATGTATTTTTTTTTTTTTAAGAAATTCCAAATAATCTCAAATAATGTATTACGGCCCCCCCTTAAGACCCTATCGAGATGAATTTCTGGCTTCGCCTATGCTTCTAGCTAATGCTATAAACGTACTTAAGCGTAAACTTGTAGTTTGAATCCACTAAGAATAATCAGTTTCAAAATAAAGCAATCTCAAAACATTTTACTGCAAACAGTTTATCGCACTTTCTTCGTCTAAACACTCAAAACTGCTTATCCGCTTTAAAAAAAACGCAATAATACGGAATTAAGACAAACATAACAAAACTCACCTGCAACTAGGATTGTCAGTTCTTCTATCAACCAAACTAGACCCATAATCAAGATTAGTCACAACTTGAACCAATGGTTGGTTCTCGTTCTGTTTCTGATTCGGGCTCGGGTTTGACTCAACTTCAACTACTTGATTCCTGACTACAAACCCATCAAATATACAATCACCAAAGCTAACCCATTTGGGTTTCCACACCCATCCTATGATAATCCCAACAAAGAAACCAACCAACAGAAAACACAAAAACACCAACATCTCAGAAAACCTTAAAACCTCAAAAAAACCTTAAAATCTCAGAAAAAGATTCAACAAGATTCATGCTTTCAACCAAATATGAACATATATGAAAGAATTATGATATGGGTATTAGTTAAAATTAAATCTTTTTATAAAAAGATACTAAATTAATAAGAAATATAAACCTTAAAATATCAGAAATTATAAAAAAAGCATCAACAAGATTAATGTTTTGAACCAAATATGAAGGAATTATGACATGGGTATTTTTAAAAATTAAATCTTTTTATAAAAGAAATGAAATTTTATTAATGAGTTTAAAAAGATAAAGATTGTAAGAAGAAGTGCCAATGGGGATTAAGGATGTGTGAGATGATCTTGACCGTTGATTTCGAGATCAATGGTGTAGGAGACGATGAATACAAGGTGTGGGTTTTGGTATATTGTGTGCTACTTGTGTGATGGAAGAATGCTTAAATGTTAGGCATGTGGTAACTAACTACTTACATGGTTAAGTTCAGCCACAATTCGTGTTCGTCACGCTACTATAACTGATCATGAGATGATCAGAGAAAGAGTTCGGAAATTAGAGTCAAAGACTCGTCTCTTCTCGGATCATAAAAAGTGAAAACCTCACTCGTTTACTTTTATGTTATGTTTTGTGTTAATATTGTAGAATAAAAATGGGATGTTTTGGTAATTATACTTAATAATGTTCCGGCATAGGAAATACTCTTTTGAAATGAGCTAACTCTTGACCATTTGATGAGTCGTTTCTTGAGTGGGTTGCGTTTTATTAAAAATTAACAAGCTAATCTAATCCGAGAAAGTAAAATTACTGAACTAACGAATAGTTTGATCAAGTGTTGTTACACGAGCATTTTTGCAGACTATACATATCCACTAAATTACCAAACTAGTCGATTTCAAGAAATTTATAATAAAAAATATCTATTAATGTACTTTTTTTTTGTTTGGGTAATGACTATTCGAGTCGATGTTCCGACATAATTCAAACTTGTTTTAATAAAAAATTAAATGTGTTTCTTTCCATGGTCTACTTGCATATTATTCTTCAATTTGGGAGGTTTTTCTTATGCAATTTTTTCAATGTCAAATCTACTTGAGCGTTAGCATCAATATCATCAAGTGTATGATAAATTTTAATCGAAAAACCATACGCACAAGAATGTTAACCACAAGAGTGAAATTACGTGTATTTACTTGATCGGGATTCCAAGATTACAGACTCGGTTTTTCCAACTTCTTGAAAGTTAACAAAAGACATCCCAAAACATGTTTGAGCTTTAAAGCTTCAAACTTTAATTAATCTTAAAAAGTTAGATTACAAAACGTATTTTTGTCTTCAAACTTGAATATCTTCTTTCAGAAATCGTATACGTGAGTCTGTTTTCCTGTCTTTGTTTCAGCAAACCTAAAGTTGTTTAAGTATTTCAGCATCCACATCTTCTACATTCTCAGTTTCGCCGTTTTCTTTGGGAACTATAATCCCGTAACCACCAGATTTTCTTTTGTATAAGATGTTGATCTCACCTGGAATTAAACAATCATCCAGATTAATACTAAATTAAAAATATAAAATAAATAGAGGTGGCAAGATGGGCGGGTTAAGTAACGGGTCAAAACAGGTTCCTATTGAAATAGGTTATAGGTAATTCTTTAGTACACGTGGAAACGGGCTAGGTGGTCTGTAAGCATTCAAAATAGACTTTAAGCAACTATCAGTGAGGACAACTCAAATCGACTACTTATAATTAAACTAGCAGAAAAGGGCACCTATAAATATACAAAGCACAAATCTTACCAGTTTCTTCATTTCGAAAGCCGTAAAAGTCATGATCAACATTCTCGAGCTGCTCAACTGCTTCCGAGACAGTCAAAGGGGGCATATTAAAATACTTTGTTCGAACAATCTGACCAAATTTTCCATATTAGCTACACACAAAAAGGACATATAAATAAAAATTCATAACAGAAACCGGAATCCATATGCTAACCTCAGGGACAAGATCATCAGTAAAATCATCGCTTATATCTTCTTCTTCTTCTTGAGGAACTGCAACCGAATCTTGTTCAATAAATATCTGTGGGTCCCTAACTTTGAGCCTATCGAATCCCTTCATGTGCCTACCGTGATCCGAATCTTTCTCCTTAATCTTCCTTAGTTTTCTTTGCATCACAGAAGATACTAAGTCAATACTCGCATACAAAGTCTCCGCTTCTTCCTCTGCCCTAATAACTCCGTGTTTCTTGGTAAATAATGTAACCTATGTACAAAACAAATTTAATGAGTGTTTTGCATTGTGCGTTAAAAGTGATTATCTGATTATTGCGTTTTTCAAGTCTCATATAATCAGTTTATAGTGTATAGTAAAAGTGTGAAACAGATCAAAACTGATTCCAATTCCCTGATTATAAACAGTCAAAACTGCTTAGCTGCTTTAAAACAACGCACGCCACATAGAAGGACTTAAATAAGCAATAACAATCATATCAGAACGAAGTACGTTACAAATACAATCTACTGCATCAGTTTCGTTACATTTCATTATCTAATAAAACCACTTTCAAAATGCAATGCCAAACACCCCTTAAATACGCAAAATGGTAGAAACTAGAAAACAAACCTCAGTTCGGCGAACTTTTGGGCCTTTTCCGATTTCTCCACCCCTAACCGAAACTCTAACATCAACTTCTCTAACAAGATGACTATGCTTTTGAATAGCCTTTCCCACTTTATCTTCAACATGAGTCTTAACAGATTCAGACAACTGTTTTTAAACAAAAATAATCATTTTAGCTCACATTTCAATAAACAATTATAAAACACCAAAATTAACCATATAATATAACTAAAAGGGGGTGTTTGTTTCGGCTTATTTAGTAGGCTTCCAAGCTTATGTAAATTTTAAAAAGCTCATAAGCCCACTTTTTTTCGGCTTATGAGCTTACCAAATAGAGCTTATGACTTTAAATAAGCCACAAGCTCAACTAGGCTAATAAAAAAAATAAAGCGAGCTTATAAGCTTTTTAAAAGTTGAATAGTCTCATAAGCCCACTAAATAAGCCGAAACAAATACCCTTTAAATAAAAAAAATAAACCGAACCAAATAAACTAGAAGATAACCAACATTATAACATTATTATAACCCGAGCTATGTTTAATAGGTTCAGACACGCATAAATAACGTTACAAATATGTAGTAATTAGAATTACATCACCTCAAGATTTTTTCCTTGAAGGATCAATTTAACAGATGATAAAGGACCATCCCATGACATATGAACTGGGATTTTCTTAGAAATGCATTTTTTAGGTGAAAAAACAGAAATCTTGAAAACTGAAGTAGATTTCAAGAAACTTGTTTTGTTTGCTAAAAAAGAAAGTGCGCATGATTTGGGCAAATGGGTGTTGGTTATTTGCAAAGTAGGAGTTGGGGAAACATAAAAAGATGACATTTTTTTGGTGAAATTTGATGTAAAAATTAGGGTTTAAATGGGGAAAATGATGAAGATTTTAGTGTATATTTTTTTGAATGATTATCCAGATTCAGATAATGTGAAGATGCTAGTGGCAAGATTGTACTGAAAATTGGGTCCATGTTTTTTGGTTTTTAGAGTAAGGTGGATGAGAGAGAATGTTTTGAATCTTTGTCTATTTTCTTGCAAAATATTTGAACAAGATTTAAAGTAAATGTTTTAATAGATTATTATGTTTTGGAGTAGAGTAAGTTGATGTTAATTTTTTTATACTTAGTATCCAAATTTTATGTATAGGTATATACAACCTTATTGTAGTTTCTAAAATCATATGTTATTAAAAATTTTTGTAACGGTTAAACTAATTAATAAACTGATAATATTGGCTATAACGGAGATCAAACTTTGACCTATATATCACTGAACTATACTGATACCGCTAGGCTACAAGTCAGTTGGTACAAATTTTAGATAATAGTATAGTATGATGTAGTGTTTGACTTTCTTAATAAATAAAATATAGAGCTAGCGATCCCGGTCAGAGGGGACGACTAAAACCCCATTTTCCGGACCAAATAAAATGTGTATAAGAAAGGGTATTCTTGTAATTTTACTTGGTCGAAAGTCACCATCGTTACATTTTGAATATCATATGGAAGTTTTGGAAATTTAGCGTAATTTTTAATACTTACGTATAAAATGTTAAATTTGGTATAAGAAAGCTTATAATATAACAGTGTACAAGTTGACCCATAATATAATACCTACGTAATTTACCTTTTTGATTTCAGAAAAATAGATTGTAAGGATTTAAATGGAAACGAATTACTAATTATCGTTTAGGTAATTATTAATTACTCATAATAAAATTAAATTAAACACAACTTCCAAATGTCATTTGACCAATTGACATGGAATTCATACATGTGATCATAAGATGATATTTTTTTAAGGTTGCTTTCAAGATTTTATTAAATATAGATAAGTCAAACATCATTGTGCTAGCATGGCATATTGGCATGGATAAGCTCAACCATGTCTTGTTTTTTCATGCCAAGGGGAGTGGCTTAGCATTGATCATTCTAACATAGTATTATCAAGATGCTATTCTTTAAAACATTAATCCATCGGCTCTATATTAACGTCCCGTCTTCTAACGATCAAGTCAATACTTCTCTAACGAAGATTTGTAAGGATATAGATATGGTATCTTTTCCGTTACATAAAATGTGCGAAATTTGTAGAGTTATCAAACACAACTAGTACTAAATCCCCAATTAAAGTACAAATGTTTTCATACAATTGGATTTGAAAAGGCAAATCATGCTACTAAAAAAAAGGTGAGCAAACATTTATCTTGAAACTCAATTAAAGGTACTTTCATTTATAAAAACTTTAACAAAGAATTGAACTTGACATTCATCCACTAACTATAATCCACAACCCACAACATTATATATGTCAATTTTGAACAACTTACATATGTTTATTTTGACCCGTTTATTTATAAATGAATCGATTTCTCACGAAATATTTATTCATATACATCAAATATACATGTTTTCATAACTTGAACCATAATTTTGTAGGTCTTGTATTTAATTTGTATGACTACAAAATTCCGTGTTCAAATCACCTTCTTTTAAGCTCTAACAAGTCAAAAGGATTGAAAACCGGTCTTTTAGACGACAATTCAATTGGGTCCAAATTCGGCTAAAGTGTATATTTAAAGAATAAACTCCTACATTATATCTTAAAAAATATATATTGTAAACAAAATGCAACTTTTATAATCATATTTGACATACTAATTATTTATAAGAAAAATGGTTTTTTAACTCTAACAAAATGTATATGTTTTGACCCGTTCCTAACTCGTCCGACACGCCCATTTAGCCATTCAGCCAAGGGCATGCAAAAATCACATTTTACTGTCTTCATGAAGAAGCTCCCTCAAGTCCTCAACCACTCCTAAAAAAGCCATAAAAATCTCATTTCTTAGCATAAAAGGCATAGTTTTTTTTAACCCACATTGGTCAAATCTTTAAACCCCACAATCACTCAAAGTCAATTTCCATAGATTCCTAATGTTTCCCCTTTTGTTTTCTTATTTTTTCCTCAAACTTTTAATCAGTAACTTAACATACAAAACAAAACAAAGATTGGAGAAACTAATGACTATTATGTCCCTAACCACTTTATAAAGCTTTTCGCTTTTCGCTTTCTATTCAATTATTCAAAAAAAGGGTTCGTTTAGATTCTTGAAGCACTCGCGTGATACACCAGATATACTTGTTTCAATCATACCGTGCACTCAAGAACTTGTAGATACTAAACATGTCTTTTTTCCACAGTCAATATGAAAGAGGTAAATCGTGTAAAATACAGACGTTATATGTCCATGACCCCCTAGGCAAATTGATATACATGACCTTCAATCATAATCTGCTTCAGAAAAAGGAAGATCATTGGCTTATTATAGAGATTAGACTACTTCAACGACACAATTTAAGCCGTTAATTAGTCTTAGTATTAGTATGAGTAGGGTTACAAGTGATTGATACTAGCACCATAGTCTACGATAAAAAAGTTTTCTTTTCAAGACTAATATCAAGTAGGCTAAAGAAGTGGCCACAAGCCATGATTAACCTTTTTGTAAAGAAAAAGCTCACTAGATATCGAAAATGATGGTGTTAAGTATTAAACATCTTTGCATGATCATCTTTATAATGTTAAACCTCTAGATCTTCCTTTTACGTAAGGATAAACTAATAATCTTTATTTTGATTATTCGATATCAGATAATCACTTTCAAAACGCACATCCAAACACATGGAAATACTAATGATTTCTATCAACCACTATCTACCATAATTGAGGAGGTCTAAAGGTCAAAAGCATTAAGGTCCAAAATTAGTTGCTGCATTCTGCTTCTTACCTCTAAATTTTTTCATATATAACTCTTCACACGACGCTTAACTTAGCCTCATAAACTTCCTCTCAAATGTCTCAAATCGATGAAAAATCGCCCCAACATTGTGCCAAAAAGAAGCTCGTAAACATCAAGAAACCTCACAAGAAACTACTATACACGTTCACCACCTTCTCTCTTTCGGTCCTTTTACTTATACTTCTTATTTGGTTCATACTCCATCCTTCAAAACCGGAGTTTTCCCTCAAACAAGCTGATGTTTATCAGCTTTCCCTCTCGGGTACTCACCTTCTCAACTCAACTATTCAAATCACACTCATGTCAGAAAACCCGAATCAGAAAGTTGGTATTTACTATGATGAAATACAAGTTTACGCTTCTTATAAAGGCCAACAGATAACTCTTGATTCACAAGTTCCTCCGTTTTATCAAGATCACAAAGATAACAATCTTTTATCAATGGTTTTAGTTGCAAACGGGCTACCAGTGGATCCGTCTTTTGGGTATGAAATAGGTCGTGATCAAATGGCGGGAAAATTAGTTTTGAATTTCAAGTCAAACGGTCTACTTAGGTGGAAGGTGGGAACTTGGGTCTCTGGGAGGTATCGGTTTAATGTAAATTGTGTTGCGGTTTTGGCTTTTGGTTCATCTGCACCTGCAGGTCCATTGACTTCTAAACAAGGGGCTCGGTGTTTGACTACGGTTTGACCAAATTTGACCATTATAAACTATACATATGTTCCATTTGATTTCATAAACGATAAGTTTTTTATTTTATTTTAACTAAATATGTACATTTATAGTGAAGTGTTTGAGGTTGTTTTGTAAATCTTATTGTCTCGTCTTTTTCTCTCAACCTGATATAATGAAATAATTTCTCTTTAGAGTAGTGGATATCTACCTTTTGCTTACTTTCGAGCGATTAATGTACGAGCCATTTAGAGCTACGGGAAAGCTAACCGGGTCCTATGGGTATCCTTTAGATGGTGGCAAGATGGATGGGGTGGGCAGGTTCGGTATTGGGTCAAAATGGGTTGGTCGGGTTAGGTTGACCCACAAACACTTTTTAGATCTTTTTAGTACTTATCAATAACGAAAGTGTTGATTACACATATCTTTGAATAAAACGATTTATAAGGACGTATGCATGATAAACAGACTTCGAGTGACTTTTGACCCACTCTTACCCAATTTTCTTGTTTTTGACCCATTTGAGATAAACCGCAACACTAATTGTCACATGATAACTAAATGGGTCGAAATTGCAATCTCTGATCCTAACTATTGTTCGAAATCATCATAATCCGAAACAACTGGAAATATCCTCAAATAACGCTATAGTAGTAAGCTTGTTATCCTAATTCTTTTATACTAAACTAACGTGTCCAAAACTAACTTTCAAGAACTATTTCACGGTAGTTCTTTTTCACTCATATAACGGGTCTAAATCTTCAAGAAGCTAGTATAACAGATATTTTTCTCGCCAAGTTTACGTGTTGCTTCTTTATTTTCAGATAGTGGGCATCACTTTCTATCAACACTATGCACCAATGTCCACAAACTTTCATAATGCAAAAGACACTAATCTTTTTGTTGTTCGGTCTACATCATAGTAAATCAATATCAAACACTAAAAATGTCTACATCGTATCGCTGATATAATAACATTTGTTGACAGTAAAAAGCACCACTTTTTTAGGCATCGTATATTTAGGTTTCTATGTTTTTTGCCCTTAAGGGAACCGAAAGTGGCTTGCTTACAAATGGTGAAGGATATCACAAAATCAGACTAAAAAATCTTCCATAGCTTTTAGACTGTTTTCTCAAATATGTCGAACGTATTGAAAGTCGCCTAAAATCTTTCTATTACCGCATACAATTTCCTAAATCGTTTATTACCGGCCCATTCTGAGACGTACTAAAATATGCTTGTTTCATTCGAACCTGTCCTGACCCGTTACCCATTGAACAACTATCATCATCCTAACAGCTTTCGCCACACATACGCGGCTAAAAAATATTGCATATAATAGCCTCAGATTTTTTTTTATAGCCAACGGCCCAACGCGATACAATATATTTATGGTAATCTAACCGAATCTACCATACGATTTCAATAGCAAAAACATTAAGACTTCATTTTTATTGCATAATCAAGTTTAACAAAATAACAATCAAAGCGTAAACCTTTATCGACAATTACAGAAAACAGCAAAATCAAAATACTTAAAAGAACTCAGAATCACCTTCAAATATTTAAAAATCAAAATCAAAGAGTATTAGCATCAACCCATTTCCAGTAATGTTTCTTACAAGAAACCGCTTTTTTGTTTTCACTTTCATTTTGACCCGAATTCTCATACTCATCCCCTTCTTCGGTACAAAACTCAGAATCAGGCAACTCATCAACAAACACATCAACTGTATGCATAACATAACAAGCTGGTAACCCGGGATATGAAACTGAGACCTTTTCTTCCACTTTACTTGAATACGAATTCGGTATAATTTTCACAATATCCTTATTTTCTACATTCACCGTAATTATGGACCCAAGTTCTTCATTAACTGCTCTTATAATAGCTTGTTCTACACTCTCCCCGGGTTTCATTTTCTCCGATAGCGGTCTTGATCGATTCCGAATATCCCCATTCGACAGTTCTTGATGGGATTCGATCAAGATTCGATCTTTATGATCCCGAACTCGAACCACAAGAACCTCAACGTTTCTTACAGGTGGGTTTGAGTCCAGTAACGACATTTCACCTTCTGTTAACTCCAACCATAAATTATGAATGTTTTTGGTTCCGGGTTGGGTTCCCCAAGCTGCGAATGAGTCTGAGTCGAGCCGCGACTGGAGCCAATCAGAGAGGGATTGTAGCGTGTCAAATTTGACGTGGGTTTTGGTGTTGGGAGATGTCATAATTCGGGAAATATGAAAGAAAAGAGTGTGTTGGTATCGATCAAATGCAAAACTACTCCTATTAATACTAAATACTAATCCTAATCCTAATCCTAATCCAACGGTTAAGATATTTTGTTAATAAGTCAATGATCATGCTTTATTTTCTTTGTAGTTAGTAGTTACAGCATATTACTTAATCTTGCAACTTGAATAAAACTAATTATCTATGTATAAACTAAAATTATGGTATGTGAAACAAAAAAGTAGTCGACGTCTTTCTAGATCACGACCCGTTCATCTCTCACCTTGTTTTCTTTTATTTGACCCATTTGAGATAACGGATTATCACATTCGTGCTAAGATCATCCCAACCCTAGAGAACTAGTAAAGCTCAAATAACGCTATAATAGTAAAGCTTGTAATACTAATTCTTTTAGATAATGCGTCGGAAAGTAACCTTCAGTGGACTACTTCCTATATGGTAGTTCTTTTTCACTCAAATAAAGGGTTCCAAATCTTTAGAAACTAGCATAGTAGATATTATTTCTCGTCAAGTTTACGTGTTGCTTCTTTACTTTCAGATAATGGCAATCGCTTTCAAATATCAATCAACGCTATGCACTGATGTCTAACTCTTAGAATGCAAAAGACCCTAATATTATTGTTGTTTGGTCAACATCATAGTAAATCAATATCAAACTCGAAAAGCTACATAGTATTGTTGAGATGCTAACTATCTGTTTGCAGTAAAAAGAACATCTTTTTTAAGCATCCGATATTTTGGTTTCACATGGTCAAGGATTTCACATGATCAGACTCATAAGTCATAATTAGGTGTGGCACTTTTGACGGTCGTTGTGTTTTATCTCAAACCGGTCAATTTAGAAAAAATGGTTATATGGGAATGGGTCGAACATTATGAAAGTTCCCCAAAGTCTTTTTTAAAGCATACAATCTCCAAATTGTTTTTTATTATAATCATTAGTATTAACAAATTATGAACCCGTTTTGACCCGTTACCTGGTAACCCACTTTAACCGCCCATTAAGCAGTAGGTAATATGAAAGGAGTTCCTCATTTGTAATGATACATCTGCTCAGTGAATTAGTGAGGAAATCAAAAAGAAAACTATAAACTTCTCGCCAAATATAAAAAAATCACAAAAAACATTAAAGTTCAGTCATTGGCATACCGCACGCTGGAGGTGTGACCAACAACGAAGACACGAAGATAAATGTATTGAGTGTTTAAAGTTTAAAGTTTTATCACTGTCACCATCTTATTCGAAGATAACCCTCAACTTCTATAACAGTAATTGTTTTAAGATCGACTACTAAAGGCAGCAAATTAGCTATCAGAAAACTTGCTGCAGGAAACTGTATTTATATGTGCTTCTCTCTGAAGTAGTGATAATCAGATAATAAGTTGTTCGAGTGTTTAGCGAATTCTGACTATTTGAAAATGTATCTATAAACTGATTATATGATACTCGAAAACGCAATAATCATAAAAGTCGTTTCAGAACACGATGCCAAAAACTCCTAAAAAACAAAAATGTTCAAAGAATTTACCATAAAACAACCATTTCCGTCACACGATTTCAATACCAAAAAAAATTAAGACTTCATTTATATTGTATAATCAAGTTCAACAAATAACAATCAAAGTTTATTTCTTTTTTAACTATAACAAAAACATCTCACCTTTATTCAAAATTCAAGACGAAATAGTATTAGCATCGACCCATTTCCAATAATGTTTCTTACACGAAACTGCTCTTTCATTTTCACCCGAATTCTCATTCCCATTCCCATACTCACTTTCTTCTTCAGTACAAAACTCGGAATCAGGCAACCCATCAACAAACACATCAAGCGTATGCAAAACATAACACGCAGGCAACCCAGGATACGAAACAGACACCCTTTCTTCAACCTTACTCCTATACGTATTCGGTATAATCCTAACAATATCCTTACATTCCACATTTCCAATAATAGACCCAAGTTCTTCACTAACAGCTCTTACAACAGCTACTTCAACACTCTCCCCGGGTTTCATTTTCTCCGATAACGGCCTATACCGTTCCCGAACGTCTCCATTCGACAATTCTTGATGGGTTTCGATCAAGATTCGATCTTTTTCATCCCGAACCCGAACCACGACAACTTCAACGTTTCTTACAGGTGGGTTCGAATCCAATAATAATGTTTCACCTTCTGTCAACTCAAGCCATAAATTATGCACATTTTTGGTTCCGGGTCGGGTCCCCCAAGCTGCAAAAGAGTCCGAATTGAGCCTGGGTCGGAGCCAATCGGATAAAGATTGAGGTGTAGCGAACTTATGGTGGGTCTGCGTAACAGGGGATTGCATAATTTGGGGTTTGAAAAAATTAGGGTTAGGGTTAGGGTTTATAAAGAGGGAAAGTGTGGAAAAGATGAAATTGGAAAGTGGGTTTTGGAGGGGTTTTGATAAAGATTGTGGTGGTGGTAATGGTGGAGACATGTGGTGGTTTATGACGGTGAAATCGCCGGAAAGTTCATCGGAAAAAATAATGTCGTTTTTTTGGGTAGGGATAATGAATGTGAGGATTATATGGGTTGTTTGATTTTTGTGAATGGGTGGATATATAAAAAGTTGTGTTTTTTTTGGTTATATAAAGTTTTTTTTTGAGTTAATTACATGGGTCGTCCCTATGGTTTGCACCATTTGCATCGCTCGTCCCTATAACTTTTTTATTACACCACTCGTCCCTAAGTTTAAATTTTGTTGCTTCGCAAGTCCCTATTTTGGATGTGCCGTTAAAACAGTCGTTAAGTCATCTCACATGAGTGACATATGAGGGCAAAGTTGTCATTTTACTTATCATCTCCCCCATTTAATATCCACATCCCAAATATCCCAAAACCCCAAATTAATTTCCCCAATATCCCATCATACAAATCAAAACACACAAACACAAACACAAATCTATACATACAAATCCGTATATCTATATAATCAATACATAAATTAAACAATCAAATCCACCAGCCATTAGAGTTGATAAACAAAAGATTTCAAAGGAGATTTTGTCTGTGCAGGAGACTATTGAGCAGGTTAAATTTGCAACGATGAAAGCTCATCAGGAACAGGAAAATATATATACTGAGAAAAATGTTCAAAAACTCGCGCATAAAGCTGCTCTTGAAGAGTCTGCTAAGAAATTACTTGCATTACGGAAACGGGTCGACCCGGAAATGTCGAAAGATCTTGAAACCAAATTTGCTGAAACTAATTCTGAGATCAAAAGATTGCAACTGGAGATGGAAAACACGAGGGCTTCGGATCTTGATTCGGTGAAAAACGTAACTTCAGATCTTGATGGTGCTAAAGAATCCTTGCAGAAAGTGGTTGAAGAAGAAAGTATGTTAAAAACATTGTTGGAATCTTTAAAAATTGAGTTTGAGAGTGTGAAGAAACAACACGAAGAACTGAAAGAAAAGGAAGCGGAAACGGAATCTGTTGCTGGAAATCTGAATGTTGAGTTACAGAAAAGCAAAATCGAGCTTGAAGGAGCTCTTTTCGAAGAAGGTAAAGTCACTGGTGCTTCTGACGAAACGACGTTGACTTTTCAGCAATTAGTTTCAGAGAGCGAAAATGCAAAACGTGAATCTGAAGAAATGAACTAATTTATGTATTGATTATATAGATATACGGATTTGTATGTATAGATTTGCGTTTGTGTTTGTGTGTATTGATTTGTATGGATGGGATTTTAGGAAAATTAATTTGGGGTTTTGTGATATTTGGGATGTGGATATTAAATGGGGAAGATGATAGGTAAAAAGACAATTTTGCCCTCACATGTGACTCACGTGAGATGACTTAACGGTTTATTTTATGGCACATCCAAAATAGGGACTCTCCAGGCAACAAAATTCAAACTTCGGGACGAGTGGTGTAATAAAAAAGTTATAGGGACGACCGGTGAAAATGGTGCAAACCATAGGGACGACCCATGTAATTAACTTTTTTTTTTTGTTAGCCATATATTATTTTCTTCGTTCTAAAAATTTTGTTCACCTTTTCATTTATATTAGTATCAAAACTATTATGTTTATAAATACAAATAGTTAGATTGTTTTAATTTTCTATTTTGCCCCTAAATATTTTTATTTTTTCAAACTATAAAAGTAACTGACGTTTTTAATATATGGACGTAATGGGTAATTCAATAAAATAATACTTCATTAATTGCACCTATCTTATTTCAATTATTTTTTATTTCCAGATATTCTCTTTTGTAAAAAAAGAATAACTTTTTAAGTTATCAATTCATAAACGTTTCATAAAGATTATACAAAGAATTAATAAGCTTAGAAGTCATAAATGGTTTCTAAAAGTAATTTTAATAACTAAGGGTGTTTTTTGGTTTCGTTTTCGGTTTAATTATGTTAATTTTAGAAAAAAGATAAAATCAGAAATCAATGAAAAACCCAAATCAGACCAAATGAAAATCGAATTTGAATTCGGTTCGTTTTTTATCGAAAAAAAACGAATTACATAAAAGAAAACCATTTTCTAATGGTTTGTAATATGCATATGAGATATAGATCAACCGTGAATGAGATAATTTTAATCATGAACTACGTAAGTCCAATTAAACAAAGAACAATATTTAATCTTTAATCTTTAAAATAAAAGAGGGTCTTAAATGCCACATGAAGTAAGGACCATTTGATGGATTAACTTATTTAATTTCATCAATTAGATCAGATTGATGATGTTATCAAAAACTAATTTTATTGTAAACCTTCTTACAATACATAATTACAATCTCTATTTCATTTCATATCCACTTAAATAAAAAACATATTCTTATTCTAAAATCTCCTAATACAAAATATCAAATATGTGTATAAACGAAAAGGTGCATATGTTATTATAACTACTATAAACAACAACTGTAAAAACCGTAAAGGTATATATGTTATTACGCGTGTAACATTGTTTTCTTATAATAACTTAAAATCTACATAAACATAGAATTTACGATTTAATTTTTGTCTTTGTCCGCGCTATCGCGGGACAATATTCTAGTACAAATATGTATATGGGTTACAAAAATTAAATAATTAATATCTTTACTATTAAGTAATTAATCAGTTTGTCCAATCAAACGAATGATGAAGATATCAACACTCTGATGTCACTCCGGTTACAGTTGATTAAGTTTAGAGCCTGAACAAGTTTGGAAGAAGAAGAGAAGAGAGTTTGAGGTTTTCGAATACTTCGTAATAGAGTATAAATTGATATATTATGAATATTATATTTTTTTAAAAATATTAAATATATATTTGGTATTCGGTTAAAACTGAATTCAAATTTCTAAAATCGGAAACCAAACTGAGAATCGAATTCTATTTCGGTTTTGGTTAAAATTCGAATTGAAAATCAAATTCAGAAAGGGTTCGGGTTTAAATCGATTTCGGTTCGGTTTGATTCGGTTTTCATTTAATTCAGGTAATAACCAAATCGTGAACACCCTACTTATAACGCTCTATTACTTAAGTCGTATGACCGGACATACCGTGTTATTGGTGCGTTTCAGGTCTTGACCATGGCCATGGTGCCCAAGGCTCTTTTCTATATATATATATTTTTAATCTTTTAACTAATATATAGAAAATAAAAATAAATAAGTGGGTCTTAATTTTAAAAATTATAATTGTGAAGAATATTATACTGTGTTATATGTCATGTTATGTTGATGTGATTATTTTTTTGTTATAATTTAAAAAACGGTTTTATATGTAAATGTTTATTAACATGAAGCATCTCTCATTAAGAAACCTAGTTTTTGATATATGTAAAGTTATTTACAGTTTGTTATACTCTTCTTTAGCCTAGGGACATTGAGATATGTGGATGTCATGTTCCAAAAACCATTAAACACCACCTAATAATCAAAATTAAAAGTCAAAGATCTGACATAGCTTATTTGACTAGCTTAATAGCTTATTAACTTATTACTTTTCTTTAAACATTATACATTCATTCAACCAACTTTTCTGTTCTTTTTCTTATGCTTAAAAACTCTTTTATAAGCTAAAGATTTGGTGCTATTCAGAAAGTGTTTAAAAATCAATTAAACTCATAGGCTAATAAGCATGATCACTTCTTGATAAGCTAAGCCAACATCCCAACATAAGTGATGTATTTTTTCACTAAATACCTTAAAGTATTACCACTAATCGCGGAGTCCCCAGCCATGAACAACACCGTTATACAAAATCATTATGTCGTATATAGTGTTTCTATTTTGAATATTATTAAAATTATAATGTAGTTTTAATCGAAGAAATGTAAGAAACATACGTTTAATTGTAAGATTATATTTTGTTTTATATCATTTCATTTCATATATGATGGATACAATTAGGATATTATAAATAACGACAAAAGAATTGTGTTATGTACGATGTGTGATTCCAACTCTTTTCCTTTAATATCAAGAAAACTTTACTAGTTAAAAACGTTAAACTTTAATATGAAAGCATGTAAATATAACTAAAATTAAAAATATTGACAAATAAACTTTTGATAACTATAAGTTTTAAAACCACATTTAAAAGCTTTTTACATGCTTTATTATTTTACTTTTTCACAACTAGCCTCGTATGATCTTTAATATATAATAAAAGAGGGGCCTTAAATGCCACATGGCGAAGTAAGGTCCGTTGGATGGATTTACTTCTTTGATTTCAGCCTTTAGATCAGATTGATGATGTCATCAAATACTATTTTCACTTTACACCCTCTTACAATATAAAATTATATTCTATCTTTCATTCCATCTCTACTAAAAGAAATAACATAATTCTAATTTATTTATAAATCATTCAATTTGAACTATGATTTACTTTATTGTTATTCTAAAAACTCCTAATAAAAAATATCAAAATATGTGTATAATTGTAAATGTGTATATGTTATTATAACTATAAACATGTGTAAACGTAAAAGTAGATATGTTATTATGTGTGTAACATTGTCTTCTCATAATTACTTAAAATCTACATAAATATGAAATTTACAATTTAGTTTTTATCTTTGTCCGCGTTATCGCGGGACAATAATCTAGTTTTGTAGTAAACGAGTTAACACGTTTTTGAGAATCGTTGGTAATTTTTTTTAAAGTATTGATAATCATAATTTAATCTGTAAGTTTGAGCATACATCAAAAAATTGTATTTGGTTAAATTTTGGGAGTGGTTAAATGTAACAAATTGTTATTAATATTGTACCATTATATAATATGCGTTTTAGTTTTTTTAGCCATAATTTATATGATTGTTGTTATCAAAATTGAAAAAAAGAAAAAAAAGAATATATGCATTTATATCCTGAGTTTAGTATTTTTACGTTATATTTACTTTGATATGATGTTGGACCATTTTGCTTTATTTGTAGACCCACTACATAGTAGAGGTGCAAGAAAATCGGTTTTCGGTATTTTTAAAAATCGGTTTCGGTTCAACCAGTTTTTTCGCAATCGGTTTTTTTCGGTTTTAAATGTTCGGAATCGGTTTTTTCGGTTTTGAACCGGTTATCGGTTAGTTTTTCTTCGGGTTTTTTTCCGATTCGAATTTGGAAAAAATAAAAATATAAACATAATTTTTCTTTAAATTTTAAACAATGCAATTACAACTAAAAATATAAAATATAAACCTAACTTTTATTTTAATTTTAAATAATACAATTACAACTAAAAATATAAAATATAAACCTAACTTTTATTTTAATTTTAAATAATACAATTACAACTAAAAATATAAAACACAAACATAACTTTTGTTTAATTTGCAACGTGTTAGATTCTTGAATAAGTTATTAGTTCAATAAAATGTGTGCTTTTGTTGGTTTCATTTTAATATGGAACCACAAAACAAATAAAGGAATGGATTTAAGTTTGAAGTGAATGAGAAGCTAATTATGACAAATTGGTCATTTGTTCATATTTTTTTTGTTACACTTAATTATGAAGAAATTTGTACATGTGTACAAAATCTTAACAATTTCTCACACTTCTAAAAGTATACAGGAGTGGGGGAAAAAATTCAATTTGTTCACGACTAAAAATGTATATAAAATCTCTAATTTTTAAAGAATAAAGAAATTTATGAAGTTATAACTTTTACATTTATACATGTACGAGAAAAAGGTCATATTTAAAAGTGTATAAAAATACATAACTTGTTTATATTTTAAAATGTGAAGTCAATTTGCTACACAAATTTTCAATAACTAGTTATATATTATCTTCGCATCATCCATCCCGCCATACATCAATCGTTTAAATTCATAAATAACATGGTAGTTCACGATAGCCGATAGGCATGTATTCAATTTGGTTGACGATAATTTAGAAACCGTTGGCACTAATATCACCAACATAAAGCATTTTTTGAAAGTAACAATTCCATTCAGTTCGGTTTCGAAAAACTTTCCCAACCGAATCAGCATATTCAAATAATTGCCTCATACAAAAGAACCAAGATCTTCAATCTGCCCAAAACTGTTTTCGTAATTGCTTATATTTCTTTGGCAGACTTCTCGAGCAAGTGTAAACGCAAGTTGTAGTCTTTGATCGACTTTCATGAATCATAAAAATATTCACAAATGTGTTTGAAGTAAAGGTGTGTATCACACTTACCTAGAGAATCAAAGAGATGTAAAGGAAGGAATTAGAAATGGTCAAAAAGAGCTATACAACATGCATATGTTCTCATGAAATCGCGAGAAACATGTATGTAAAGGACGAAGGAATTCGAAACATATGCTCTAAGACATTGATCTACCCAATGTATCCTACTATTCCTATTCAATGTCTACTAATTATGTTCCCAGATTAAGCAAATTTGAATCCGAATTTTAATATTACTAATTTGCTTAGCAAAACTAAAAAAACTTATTATTATGTGAATGACCAAATAAAGTAGCGATATGTGTGCATCATCTTTGTTAATCATTCGATTAATTCGATATGTCTTCATGGTTATTTTACTTTTATTTTGTTTTTATTTTTTATTTACTTTTATATGATGTTAACGTTTTTTGTTTCATTGGAGAAATGGAGACCAAAATAAATTTTGTTTTGGGCCTACTTATATCATTTTATTAAAGTTTGGGCTGGGCTATCATTTATCAAGACAATTGGTAGTTAACATTTATCATATGAAAATTTAAATCCATTTAGGAAAACTCATACAATATACAAAGCAATGATTTTAATCTTGTTAGTTATTTCAGGGTTACTGATAATTATTTAAGATCAAAGTAAAAACAAAGTTAAGTTTGATAATGGTAAAAAAGTGCACACTGCGTACTTGTTTGAGTTATCTCGTTTACTCTTATTAACCGGCATTTATAGGAGGGGGCTCTTGCGGAGGTATAGGGGCCCCTAGTTGTTTTATGGTAATGTTGCCACTTTGTCTAGGACATATATAGTCTAGATGTATAATGGCAATTTTAGATTCTTACGTGTTAATACTGATGAAAGGTTAGTTATGACAAAATCGACCACTGACGAAGGGCTAGTTATAAATTTATTTTCTTTGTTTGATATAAGGATGAGATTAAAGTCTATTTAAGTTTTATAATTATAAGATACTAAAGTTTATTATAATTTTGCTTATACTTTTGGAGGTTATGTTCCTTTTTTGCTATTTTTCTTACTCCTTCTCATTTTTCTTTGGCACCTACGATAAGGATCGGAGGCGTGAGCCAACACCAACAAAAAGGAGGAGGAGACGCACGTTCAACCAAGAGCGAGCACTTTGATCCGTTCTCACCCAAGCACTATAAGCGGGGTTAAGACGAGCAATTCAATATTAGAAGTAAAAATTCAATGTATAAAGCTACAAGTTAGTGTTTGGAGCATACAACGGCACAAAATCCAAAATGTTTTCTAATTTTACGATGTATAGAATGAATGAGTATATTGCTTATGAACTTTGGTATAAAGAATCAATGGAAGTCGAGAAACTTTAAATTTTATTATGTAGAATAGAGTGGGGTTTGGTACATAATGATCGTGAAGGTGTTCATTACCTTCGTCGTTCTGATTATAACTCTTTTATACGAATTCCGGTTCGCGAGATCCAAAATGCAGAATAAACTACAAAAATATAGCTATAAAATTTTCTTTTGTGGATAGATTGGACAGAGGTTTTTAGGGTTTGGATTCCTCATTTTCAAATTTTTCTAACCCCAGTTTTTGTGGGAGAGAAAAGGGCGATCTAAAGGTTAAAGTGACCGCTTAGAAGTGTTTTTTAGGAATTTAAGTCTTGTACATCATATATTCGTGTTGTGGTGCGTTTGTTCGATTATTTGGTTTCCTTAGTAAATTGGGAAGGTATACTCACCTTTCTTTGATTCGTCGACGAAAATGTTATCCGTACGTCGATGTGAACATATTTTGTTGTCACGGGATATAACTTTGCAGAAAAAAATAAAAATACGAAAATTAATTGTTTTTTATATACTATTTAGGCAACGAAGAGTGATAAAGGGTTTTCACATATATTTTTTTACATCATTATGTTCCAAGACAACAAAATATGTTTAAATGGTCGCACAAATAACAAAAAAAAAAATGATTTCATAAACATTTATAAAAATCTGACCTACCAACTGTCTAAAGGTTCAATCGAATCCAACTTTTAATCCCTCAACCGAACAAAAATTAGTATATATTATCAATAAAAACAATAATTATTCTAAACAATTAATCTTCATTTTTACAAAGACAAACTCGTCCACTCTACACCTCTTTTCTAGATGAGATTTGAACCATTACCACATATTTTAGCAAGCAGCTTCTTAACATACTAGATAACGGGTCAAAACTTGTGTTTTTATTTATGTAATTTTTATTATTAATAATTCAACAATTGTTGCTCTGGAAGTCTAGAATATGAAGTTATAATAAAATGTAATTGAAGATTTTGGCTATGTATATTAAATAGTATAATTAAATGTTATATATCAAAGTCTATTCAAGACTTGAACTTTGATTAAAACATACCTAACCTTACGGAAGATTTTTATTATCTGTTAAAACATTCATTTGTTTTACCATTTTAATATCTGAAATACTGAAATAGTGGCGCATCTAGCATTTTTGTTTTAGATGGACACAATAAAAAAAAATCAAACCCTAACTAGTACATAAAAGATATTACAACGTCATTGTTTTCACCGCACTAAAAATATTACAAATAGGATTTAAACTCGTTATGACTTGTTACTAGTGGCGAGTTTACAATTTGCAAGGATTGATCACGTGACCTACCTTTTTTTCTTTTTTCTTCTACATTAAAGGTATATAGGAAATTTAAATATGAACTATCTAAATAATATGTCGTGACCTGAGTAAAATAGCCCAACTAACTTAGAGAATAGGAAGATAGCCCAACTAACTTAGAGAAGAAGCCCAAAAAGAAACTCTTTGTTTCTATTCTCCACGTCTGATACGGAAAAGGCAAAGCCCAAAAGTCTTCAAGTCACCACGCACGACACGCAACAAACGAATGAACGATGATGGTCGATCGCCGGTCGCTTGAAAGTTGAAATCGCCGGCCACCGGCGCCGGATTCCTGCCCAAGTCGCCGACCTCAGGTGAGGTTTATGCAATTCCGCTTGTGATTCAGTTTCGTCGGATGCAATTGTAAGAACTTGTAATTTTTTTTGCTTTTGTCGGGTACAATTGTAAGAACTATAATTTCTTTTTCTTATATGACCCGATCCGCTAATAAGTTTTTTTTTTTTACTTATTTATGATTATCGGTTTTAATTAAATAGTGAGCTACGTACATTTAAATTCTAAACTCATCACTGCTTATTACATATTATACTAAATGTATCATTTTATTACAAGAACCATTCACTTCTACCAATGAGTAGATTGCTAAAACTAATCATATCATTGATTGAAGAAAACGACATCGGGTGACACATGCACATCACCATCCCTTCGTAATAGCATACGACGACTTCTTGACGTCTTCATTGGGCAAACTCTGCACATTCTGAAATATTCTTATTCGTATAAATATATTATAATTTAATACTACAAAGAGTTATTCTTTTTATAAATTATTTGTACTATTTTGAAAATAACATAAAAAGAAATGTGATTTCAATATTCTTTCCTTTTCGTACGTTAGGGTTAGGGTTTTATTGTTTCAGTTATAATAGATATGTATAAAAGGTTAAACTAAACTCTAAAGAAGTGTGTTAATTACTAAGATATGATAGATAACATAACAACGACCATCGATAGCATGAAAAATGAAGAGAGAAAAAATGAGTGGTTTGTGTGTGCCACGACTTTTTTGAAACCACTCATTTTTTTGATAGACATGATCGGAAATTGGATTTTTTTTAATGGCTCTAGATGAATATTTTGTATGTGTCATGAGTTTTTTTTTTTTTTTTTTTTTTTGAAAAGTTCATACGAAAAACCATTTAACTATGTGTGTTAAAGGGAAAGTCTAGATTTACAAAAGGTTTATAAAAATATTTTTATAAATTGATGTGTTATAAGATTAGTGGATGAGAAAAAAGTTAGTGGGATAATGTGATTGGTTAAATTTATTTGTCATATCATTTTATAAATAATTTTTTATAATACTTTAATTTGTATGTGTAGCATTGCTCTATCTTAAATGTATATCAAATATGAAATTTACTCCAATGTATACACCAAAATTATTACATATTTTTCTTTTAACTAAAAGATGTTTATTTTCTCACTAAAATATTCCAATCAAAGTGTTTTATATATATTATGAAGAACAATTTTGTTTTTATACAGATATTATTTTTAACAAACTTATTAATAATATATATAAATAAATTAATAAAAAAAAAATCAAAACGTACTCATGACATGTCTCATTTTAAACATCTAAATAAGATTAAGTAAACAATATAACTTTTATAGTTTAATAATTATTATAAGATATATACTAACTAATTAGTTATATAACTTTGGTGTGATGGATAGTATAACACCAAATTTGGTGTAAAATGTGCATTTAAATAGTGTTGTACCAAATTTTTATATCAGTTTAGTGTCTTAATTGTAAAAGGTTTATATCAAATTTTACACCGTTTTAATAATTTGATGCAAATAGGAAATGGCCTAAGAGACTTATTCATATCTACCTGCAACCAAAAGGGCATATGAGTGTGAGTCGACGAAGAAGTTCGTGTTGAAGGGGGCGAAATCGACATCGACTTGATATCACCCTACCAAGTCACATCCATTATCATGTCTTTTTGTTAAGAAGAACTTTTTTTTTAAAGAAAAGAAAAAAATTATAAAAGCCGTGTTGATATTCCTATAGTTTTATATGACTACTTTTATTTTTGTTTACATAATAATATTTCAAAAAATTATTTCGTTTGTTTTCTTTCTTTTCATTTTTAAAGTTAGACACTATTCATAATTGAGATCGTAAATATTAAAAATAAAAATTTGTTTATGGTGTTTGAATTTGAATAAGTAGTCTTGTTTATGATTATCACTCTCTTCGCGAGTTTAAAATGAAAAGAAAAAGAAAATAACACAAAAACCTTATATCCTTGCATTATTTTACCCTTTTAACATATCTATTTTAATCTTCTAGCATTCAAAAATTTAAGGATTTAAGCCTTTTAGGCTTGAGACATTAAGTCAATACAAATATAGAAGTTATCACCGATTAAAAGCAATTATATGTCTAGACAATCACTACGGTACTTCAGTTATGAAATAGACAACACTGAGCATTATGTTGTTGAAGCATGCTATCGGGATGAATCAAGAGCAAGGTTGTGAATAACGCAAGGTGTGGCGTGGCGGCATGATCAAACTTTAAGACATGGCGAGACATGGCAAAACCTGACGTTTTTCAAGGCGTGACAATACCGCAACATTTTAATATATCTTATAATTTTATATATGCTTTTTTATTTGTTTTTACTATTTTTAAGTTATATAATTATAAAAAAAATCGGTGTTTTCACGTTTTAATATACATCTAATCTAAGATATAGTCATCAAACTATAATTAAATTATCTTTATAGTCTTTTTAAACTATTTTTAGCCTTTTTTTTTCCAATTTATGTAACTCGTCATGGCGCGCCTTGACACGTCACGCGCTAACAAAGATACTTGACATGTTTTTCGTGAAGTCAAGTCACGTCTTGATGTCATTGCGTGCCTTTTAGAACCTAAGATTAACATTGTATTCATTTTTTTTATATAGTTACTATAAAATAATACCATGTATATACAAGAACTCACAACATGGACAGATTCAATGGGTATTCGATGTATTTCCGAATCCCATAAATTTGTTCCGTAAAAAAGTCCAAAATTTCAATATTTTGAATTTAGATCTTACCCTTTTAAATAGTGGTTACTGATAAAATTTCAAAACAAGTAGATCTACAGTAGTGGTTAGAGGAAATGATTTTATTGTCGAGACTCAAGTTTAAACCTTAGTCACAACCTCTTAACATAATTTTGCTAGTAACAGATATAACAATATTGCAAAGCAATCCCTCTACTAATATACTATTTACATAATGTTCCAAAATAACTATACAATATATACTAATTAAGTCCTTTAACTTTACATCTACACACAATAGTAATGACCCTTGTTTGCAAAGACTTACATTCTTGATAAATGTTGGGTAGAGGCAATGTGTGAGTTGAATGTGTGTCGAGAGTTTGATACCAGGTTTACCCTATATGCATCACATGCTTGTTAAAGCAAGCATCACATGATGATGCGGATCATATTGAAGACAAGCTCGTTGCGCGTTCTGAAGATCGGAAACACGCTACAACACAACAGAGGGAGTTGTGATGCAATCAAGCAACAAATGCGTGCAGGGATAGTGGGGATAACACACTGACGCAACATATGTAGTTGCGACACAATGAAGCCGCAGTGGCGGTGGGAATCTCCAACTTCGTCAAGGGTTTATTTGTATCTATTTTTAATATTTAGGGACTTGTTTGTTTATTTTTCTAAGGTTTAGTATTGAATCCTTACGTTATACAATAATTGGCGACGACTATTATTTTCTTATGAATTTTATGATCAAAACTCTTTGATAATTTTATCAATTGTTTGATTTGTCATTATACGGTATTTTTAGTAATCAACGGATAATGATTGTTTGTGCTTGATTCCGGTTATTCATTGTTTAAATCAACAGAGTTTATCAAGTATCTTCTTATCCTTTCGACCACACTACATCACATGATGGTGATCTATAACATAACACTAAGCATGTTCACATATTTTGATCATGATTGACATTTGAATATAGTCGTTGAACCCTACAACTATATAATAAAATAAGTTTTTTGTTAGAAATTTGGCATTTAATTACACTATCTAAATCTAAATTTTTCATCTAAATTGGAGTTTGATTTCAAATTAGTTTGATTTTCATTCTCAAGTATTGATTTTATATAGATTAGTTTCAAAGTTTACTTGCTATTTTTCTTATGATTATATTTTTTTAATATTTATGAGTAAAAATAATTTTAAACTTTATTTATATTGACAGCATGATACACGCTCTATAATCTAGTATTAAATAAATACACAAAAAAGAAGAAACATGAGTCAGGGACGGAGCTAGGAATATTCTTGAGTGGGTTCAAGATTAGGATTTAGTTTCGTTTGAATGTAAAATCAATGAGTTCATATACTAAATAAGGGTCAACTTATACTAAAATACGTTAAAAATTTAAAATATTTTTAATTCAGTGGGTTCGATTGAACCCGCTCGGTTTAATGTAGCTTCGCCCCTGAGCATGGTGGCGTTTTAAGTACCACATGTGAGAGCCCAATGGGGTAGTGTTGTGTGTTAAAACAAATATTTGGACGTTATTATAGCTCTTGCTCGAAGACCATACGGTATAGTATAGTCCACCCATCACACAACTATCACATGTATTTTTGTTGGTTACATTATCTATTACACCATCATCAGTCCCTATCCAATGTTGTGGTTTACACCCATTCAAAAGAGAAAAAAGAGAAAATAGAATTCGAATTTACAGTGGGTACGATAAACATACACTACATACACACACATTTTACTCCTCATGCTTAAACTAAATGGAAAGTTGATAAAATGTGAAGATCGGAGCCCTTGAAAAATGATATAAACCCCTTTATTATTATTATAATTATTATTATTATTGTAATATATATAGGAGTATATAAACCCTTATGGACCCAAACTCATATATCGAGTTTTGGCTTATCAATAAATACTCTTCGACAGTTTGAGCGTCGAAATCACAAAAGCTCGAACTAGATAAGAAAACTCTAATTATAAAAATAGACAATAAAGATAAAGAAATTAAAATAAAATAAACATAGACATTATTAGACTAGACTTAGTACTCGAGATGTAAGTTTGAATTCATTAAGTTTTATTAAGTTTTATGTACTTCTGTATCATTCTTCGAAATTTAATTACGAAGCCAATAACGTTGACCTCATTAGTTAACTTCAAGCGGTTTAGGAGTTATGGTCGAAACAATGAATTGATACGGTTAAGGGTTTTAAGTGAGGATAGTACTATTGATGATGTGTGTCTAAATATAATAACAAAGAGTTAGAAGTAGAGTAGACGAAAGAAGCTTCACGTTCTCTATATACTTTTTTAAAATAAAAAGCTTGACTTGTTTATAAAAAGACTCTAATGTCATGTGTAAACCTAGTAAGACGTGAGTCATGTGCAATTTTTTTACTCAAACTTATTTATTAAGAAGTACTTGGTTAGTTACAAAAATAAATATGATTAACTAAGTTACATGTTTTACTTTAACGAAATACTTATTTGTACCCTATTTAATATATTCCAAAATAGCGAGGATCAAGGGAGTGTCGCCTGTTTACGGAGTCCTAAGGGCTAAGCCCCTAGCAACGCTCCGGGGGACGCACCCCTGTGGGTATGCAAACCCACATCTGCACAATGCCTTGCAGACCATCACCCGCAAGGTGTAGACATTCATCTACTAGTGCAAACTAACATTATGCAGGTGCAAACCCATTTTGGGTGGCATAGTTGATATCCCTTGACTGTAAATATTTTGACCAATTAATGCTTCGTTATATACACAAATGATATGACTTAGTCATAAATCATTTTGACTGTTGTGATTGTTATTATTGAAAGCTCAAAAAGCCTTAATTTGATTGGCATGACAACATCAAAATTTTGAAAGCGTTTATATAAGACAGAAAATTGTGAACAATAACATAAAATACGTCAAAAACATATAATAGCCTTTTGCAAAAGGTTCTTGGTTTGTGTCAAAACTTTAAACGAAAACTATGTGTCGTATCCAAAAGTGATATTGGAGACACCTGAATTCAATTAAGGTTGGATAATCTCTATTATACATCCCATTGAAATATCCGATTACTAGTTTCATATACCCTGACCACATAACACCACCAACAACTATGTGGTACATTTCTTGTTTAAAGTACGAGACGATTAATAACTTAATGTTATTTATATGGAGCATCCTTTAGAGTGAATGACTAAATAAGACATTTAAACTTATTGAATCTCATATTTTCACCTTTAAATTTCTATGATTTTTAAGATCTGGAAGGACGGTTTTTAAAGGAAAAAAAGGAAGATATTTAGTGTATCGACGTGTAAGCCACACGAATCTTGGGTCGACAATACAATAATGGCTTTTTAAGTTATTTAAAATACTCATCATAGTACGAGTATGTTTTACAAAAGTCTAACAAACAAAGATGCTTAACTAAAAAAATAGTCACTAATCCTAGATCGTAACGAAAGGTTAATACATTGATTAAAAAATCCTGCTCATAATATTTAATTAACCTATAGCTAGGGACTTTAGCAACATGGTCTGTTTGTTGTTTTCAAATTTAATAAAGGCATAGGTTATCACCCCTAATATGTTACTTTCGCTCCGCTATGTCTTTATGTCCCATCTATGATATATGTGTCATAGATATGACTTTTTTTGTTTTTTTGTCTTTTCGTTTTCGTTTTCTAATTTTTCAAATATCGTAAAATAACAAACATTATACATAATTTAACGAAAAAAGAAATTGTGTATTAAAATGCAACATTCGTATTCTATTATTCACATATTCGGTATAATAAAAAACAATACATATTGGTGTAAAAATCCCTATTAAGATTTATAGCTTGCAACAAATATTGTCGAATTTGTGTCCACCCTTTTCACAAATATACTCGATCTTATGTGTATACCCGTTTTTTTTGTTTGGTTCTTCGCTTAACTATAACAAAATCTAAGTTTCGAGCTATATTTTGAGCACAATTTAATTCATTGTGCGTATTGAACATCTATAAAATTTAAATAAAAAAGGATCAAGACATTTTAATTAAACTATTAACACATTTAATTAAACCATTAACACATTTTATATAAATATTTATATAAATATTTTTATAAATACATTTTTATATAAATATTTTTATAAAAACATTTTTATATCTTAAATACTATTTTTATAAAAACATTTTTATAAATATTATTATTAAACATTTTTATATCCTAAATATTAATATTAATTAAAATATTTTTATAAAAACTTGTGCGTCATGGATGTGAATAATACTGTTTTTTTATTGATACATAATTTACTTGTTCGTTACATCATTATACTGTTTTTTTATTATACCGAATATGTGAATAATAGAATACAAATGTTGCATTTTAATATACAATTTATTTTTTTGTTAAATTATATATAATGTTTTTAATTTTACGATACGTGAAAAATAAAAAAAACGACAACAAAAAGTCAAAAAAAGACAAAAGAACAAAAAAAAAGTCAAATGTATGATAGACATGTGTCATAGATGGAACATAAAGTGAAAGGGGGTGAGACAAGTGGGGTAGGGGTTTGCAATAACACCGCCCTTTAATAAAAGTTGATTGGCTAGATTCAACTTATTTGGAGATAGGTTTTGATGACATGTAAAGCTTGTGTCACTTTTAGTAATCAACATACGTGGCTTGTTATTAACAACAACATTATAATATATAAACCTTATTTAAAAAAGTTAATTAAAAAATGTAAGATAAACAATGTTTTCATTTATTTTGTAAGTTTGTAACCATTTCTTTCGGTTTAGGTGGGGTTCAATATGTTTTGTTGCATTCATCTAGAACATGCAACATACCTAAGTGTCATTCACATCCAAATTAACATTTTTTTTATTTGGATAAAGTCTATGATATAAGCAATAGTTTGAGACGATACCTATATATTTATCTTTTAATATTTGTGTGTTAAGTGTTACTTTTTATTAACAAAGCCGGTGTTTACCAAGAAACATAAACCGAAACTAAATAAGTATATAAGTCGTAAAAATAAGACAACGAAAGTTCCCTACATAAGTATGTTGGTATATTAAGAAAGTAGGAAACATATATGTTAGTCACATACAAGAATAATTTCCCTTTAGAGGCTAAGACTTAACTGATTTGATCAACTAAACAAAAATCTAGCCTTCAAGTTGAAATATAACATACATGGATACAAACTTGACTTATAATCATCGGAAGTGATAACAAGAATATAAGTCGATCTTATGGAATATACAAAACCCCGTAATGTTTTTGAATCGCTTTTAGATCATTGAAACATACCAAGTTAAGAGTTTGTGTAGCGGTTCTATTCGTTTGATCTCTAGAATATGATGACCAAACAAATTCACATTCTGGATGATGAAGATGCATGGTAGTATTTGTTCAAGAGGGATATGATCTTTAGCGTCAAGAGAGGGAGAAGAAAGTTTTCATGAAAAGATGTCGACAAATATGAAAATGACAAAGTTTGACTAAGGTGCATAGTGTGATCTTGTTTTGCTTGATGAAGTATCATGGTAGGTGGTTTAAGAGAAACGTGCTTTGGAGTTTTGGGAGAAGTAAATATCAAAAAAAGTTCTCTCAATGTTAAAAGCATTGTTTGTATGCTCTCTAGATGACAAGAAGTTTAGAGGGTAAAAACAATCTTGATAATTTTAGTCGTATTGATGTCCAAGGTGTTGATATTAAGAATGAAGATGAAGATCAAACCCCGAGTCTTTGATATTCATCTTGTTCTTATGAGAATTTTGTCGATAATATATTGTAGGAGAGACCTTCATGTGTGTTAGCTACTTAGCTATGTAAAAGAAGCTTTGAATCTAATAAACTAAAGAGAAATATCTCGAGAGTTGAAGAGTGAAAACACACACAAGATCTAGTTTATTTGTCAACATGGGGAGATAACCAAAGAGGAGTCGATGCAAATTAAATGGACATCCAAGTCGTGTTCCAAGTGTATATCTCTTATCTCTATCCGAAGGAAATATCACACAAAGGGAATTGTCCATAACTAAAGATTGACATGGGAGAGAATAAAAGATCATAGTTATAACACGTTATGCGAATCTCACATCCACCATGAACAAAACAGATGTTGGGTTCATAAGGTAAAACTTAACATTTCATGATGTGACGTGTTTTTGACTAGGTATGAGCCAAGTTCAAAAACAAACTTGTGCGCTTGTGGGATAAGCAAACAATATTGTGATTTGGAAATGAGGGGTGATACAAACGATATCATGGTAACTCTTGTGCCGTTCAGGACGGTGGGGCAAACTTTAACGAGGACGTTAAGTCCAAATGGGGGTAACATTTAGGCAACTCACACATTTGTCATGAGCACAATAGATTTTGTTTGTTGATAAGGTAACCATGACTACTTATTACATGACCAGTTTTGGACTAGGTATGACCCGGTTGCAAAATCAATATGTACGCATGCGGACTAAAATGACAATATCATTGTCACGCAAAGACATGTTTTACGATAATAGCTATTTTCTTGTTCTAGAGTTTACAAGTGAAGATATAAGTGAAGTTTTTAACCTTTGTGCATCGTGATGCACAAAGCGTCTTTGGTCTTGACTTTCGTGACATGTGGGTTGATCATACGCAAGACATGATATAAGTGTAGTAATAAACACACTTGATGTCGGTTGACAACGGAGGATCAAAGTCCATTATGTGTCTTATCACATGATTTTCTCCATGGATGTAACCGTTTCCATGGAGCGGTAATAATATGGTAATAATATGAAAGAGGGTGATGATCTAGTAAATCAAGACACACAACAAATCACTTATGTCTAGGGGTGTTATTCGAGTCAACCCGACCCTAATAACCAACTTTCGGGTCAGGTTCATTCGGGTTTTAACTAAAATTTTCTAACCTTAACCCGACACTAATAAGGGTTCAGGTCATTTCGGGTCGGGTTATTTCGGGTCCGGGTACACAACAATTAAAATAGTTGAAAATAAAAAATAGAGCTAACATATTGAGTATAGCAAATGAAAAAAGCAAATATATTGAAAAAATTCAAGATGAATAGAACCCAACAAAGCATAAATATATATAGGCTAGAAGTATGAAATAGTTTCATACCTGAAGCGATGTGTGACAACTAAAGTAGGGAAAATAAAAATTTTCCATGCTTTAGTTGTCCCACATCGATTCAGATATGAAACTCCTTCATACTTTAACCTATATCTATCATATGCCTTTGGTTTTTCCTACTTAGGTGTACCACATCGCTTCATGACCGACTAGAAGTTGTAGTTATATAAAAAATCTTACGTCGGTAGTAATAAATAATAATGGAAAAAGTAATAAATAACACAAAATGCCGTCTAGCAAAGCTAATCAAAAATGAATTTGTCAAAACACCATGTGTTCATTATAAATACCTTTGCACAAGTACACATGACACTCACTTGCCAAGAAATTTCCATTACTATAAAATCTTATCACTGGGTCCTACAAATCCCACCACCGTTATCTTACTCCTCCGGCCACCACCGTCCAAATCAAAATGGCCGCTAAAGTCATCTCTAGTGGATTCCGGTACACTACTTTACCCGAAGGCTACGTTCGACCCGTTCACGATAGGCCTAACTTGTCACAAGTATCCGACTGCAACGATGTCCCGGTTATTGATATCGGCTGCGGTGATCCACGAGTTATTAGCCGGCAAATTGGTGATGCTTGTCGGAATTATGGCTTTTTTCAGGTAGTTTTTTTACTATCAAAAGTATTGAATGTATTTCTACTTTTACGTGTAATAAAGAAAATATTCACTTTCATATTTAACTAAATTTATCATTTTACCTTTGATTCCTTCTATATTTAAATATGGGCTAATTAAGTGCATGAAAACGTAACAAATTTTATTGAATTTGTTAGTGTATATATTCAACTTTTAAAACTTCTACTGTGTGTATAAACTCTTATTTTTTCACAAATGATGTAACATATCGGATTTTTGTTAACGTGTAACCGATTTAAATATTTGATATTTTTCAAAAAAATCCGGTTCTTACATCATTTGTGAAAAAATAAAAATTGTTGACACACATTAGAGGTTTTAAGAGTTGAATACATATAATATCAAATCGAAAAAGTTTATTACATTCTTATGCCTTAACCCTTTAGATATTGGGAAAAAAATAGTCAATTTGCTTTCAAATGGGTAATTTAGGAATTTTAAAAGATGTTTGCTTTTAACAAAAAAATAGATTGTTATTTATAAACACTCTTAAAAAAACATATCAATAATATTTGTTAGTATTAAAAAATACATAACAAAGTAAGATGATAAATTTAAAACATGTTTAATTCCCGCCGGCTTTAAAAATAAAATAAAAAATATATATGTGAGCTAACATGGAGATGAATTGTTAGGTAATTAATCATGGTGTGTCGGATGAAGTCGTGGAGAGAATGCAACAAATAGGTCGTGAATTTTTTGAGTTGCCACTAGAAGAGAAAATGAAACTATACTCTGAGGATCCAACAAAGACGATGAGATTAGCGACGAGTTTCAACATTCAGAAAGAACAAGTTCATAATTGGAGAGACTTTCTTCGGCTTCATTGCTATCCTTTGGATCAATATAATCATGAATGGCCTTCGAATCCTTCTCATTTCAAGTATATATTTCCCTCTCTTTTTATATGTTTGTCATATGTTATATGCATATCATATAATGATACCGCGTTTTAGTGTCAACAACAGTGTATGTGTGTCAGTATCAGGTTTTAGTCAATATTATTGAATACCTGATAGCTAATTATATTCGATTTTTTAAAATTATAGGATATTTTTTATATGACTGAAAATATCTTGATAACATCGACTTGTTAAATATAGTTTCTAGAGTTATGTTTCATAGATATATGTATGATATATAATTTTATTATACCTAACAAGTAAAACTATCTTTTACTATAATTCTTAAAGTTATGTTTAACATTTTCTAATATTATTATGACATTTTTATATTATCTTTTAATACGTGTCTTAATTTTTTACTCTATAATATGTGACGATAGCATTAGCAAAATTCTTAAGTTAATTCAAATTTAATTCTAGTTCTAATAGATTAATGTCACATAATATTCCTTTTTGTTCATTACCTTCGTCATTAATACCTACCAACATGCCAAAAGTCTATTTTTTTAATATTAATTTTATTATATTCCTTAATTATTTCATATTAATTAATTATTTATACCAACTAGACATAAATAAATTAATTAATAATTCATGCCCATCTTTGTTGTCTAGAACCTTTTATACCATATTTTATTATTCATCTGATCTGAACTAATTTCTTATTAGTATTAGCATTAGCATTATCTAATAAATTAAAATAAAACAGTTTAATATTATCTAATAAAAAAAACAACTTGTATATAAAGACTAGATTATTGCCCCGCGATAATGCGGAAAAAAATAAAAATTGAATCGTAAATTTTATTTTTATGTACATTTTAATTTATTATGAAAAAACTAATTTAATATGTATAATAATATATATAGTTTTACGTTTATACTCATGTCGTTTATAGTTATAATAACATATACACTTTTACGTTTATACACATGTTTTAATATTTTGTATCAAAGATTTTAAAATAATGACAAATTAAATCATAGTCCAAATTGAACGATTCTATTAGTAAATTATAGTTATGTTTTTTATTTTAGTAAAGATAGAAAGAAAGAGAGAATGTAATTATGTATTGTAAGAGGGTGTAAAATGAAAATAATCTTTGATGACATCATCAATCTGATCTAACGGCTGCTATTAAAGAAGTTAACTCATCTAATGGACCTTAATTCGTCATGTGGCATTTAAGGCCCCTCTTTTATTATATATTAAAGATATGGTGAAAAACATTACACATCTATTATATACTTGTATCTTCTTAATAACATATTTTTGTATTTACGAAATCATTTTTATATTTTAAATAAACAAAATAATTTATAAACTTTTGATACATGTCATAACGAGTTGTGGTAAAAAGAAAAGCATTATTAACAATATTACACACATTGACTTGTTGTACATGACTCACTTTCCGAAAATGTAATATTTGGTTATTTTATTTTTAATAACGAATAACGTTCAATACATGTACGTTTAGGTTTCTTGTTATAAAATTTGAAAGATAATCCTAATATTTTGACTTAGTCTAACAAACCAAGATATTTAATCAAAGGCTAGTGATATTTATACCCCCTAATTTGATAAGTTTATCCCTCTAAATTAAATTTTTTTCTCTTGAGACAGGCCTTTATTATTTTTACAAAATATTTAGAAAACGATAAATTACATTATTACGTGTTGGTAAATTTTGTTATTTTAACTGTTTTTAAAATTATTCTTTATAATTTTGTGGTCAACTACATCTTTAATCAAATTGATTTTTTCGTTTGACTATTTTTAGAACTAGAAATGTTTGGTTTGACTATGGCGAATATGATGTAAGCAATGACGATTTGGGTTGATGTCACATAAATGTATTGTAAATAACTAAATATAAACTTTTATTCCGAAATTGTGATTTTAATAAAATAAAATAGAAGTATATAATTAATTTTAAACTTTTAATAAATAGAAAATATTTTTAAATATAAAAAATGTAAGAACATTATGTCAACATATTTTATTAATCTCAGATTCAATTAGTGCGCCCCACGTTCCCCACGCGGAATGCTGATGTCAAACATGATAACCCGTGTTGACGTCACCCATTTTCCAAAATTTATTTTCTATTTATTCTTTTTATTTATTTTTTCCATTTTTTTGTTTTTGTTCCCATCATGTCATATCACATTATTAATTCGTATGTGTTGCAAAAGTCTTGTTTGCTTGTAATGGAAAAGACATGTATATCTATGTCTTTAATCTTAAATATATGATAAAAAAAAAGAGTCTTAAATGATATATGGTGAAGTAAGATTTCTTAGATAAGTTAACTTTTTTGATTTCAGCTTTAGATCAGATTGAGATTTTATCAAATATAATTTTTATTTTTTACCCTTTTACAATAAATAATTATATTATTTCATTCCATCTCTACTAAAATGAAAAACTTAATCCTAATTTACTTATAAAAACGTTCAATTTAGACTACGATTTACCTTATTTTTATTATAAAATCTTCCAATACAAAATATCTAAACATATGTAGAAACGTAAAGTTACATATGTTATTATACGTGTAACATCATAATCCTAATTTACTTATAAAATCGCTCAATTTGGACTATGATTTACCTTATTCTTATTCTAAAATCTTCTAATAAAAAATATCAAAACATATGTATAAACGTAAAATTATATATTTTATTATACGTATAAAATTGTCTTCTTATAATAACTTTAAAATGTACATAAACATAAGTTTTACGATTCATTTTTTACTTATATTTGTATGTGCTATCGCCGGAAAATAACCTAGTTATACATGAAAACATTAAATCAATTATTGGTCGGTAATCATTAACCGATATCTTAATCACATGATGTTTTGTTTTCAGGGAATATGTTGGTGATTATTGTACGGTAGTACGCGACTTAGGAATGAGAGTACTTGAATCCATATCGGAAAGTTTAGGTTTAGAAAAAGAACGAATAATCCAAATATTAGGGGAGCAAGGTCAACATATGGCCATCAACCATTATCCGATTTGTCCTGAACCCGAATTGACTTATGGGTTGCCTGGACACACGGACCCTAACGCACTAACTATTCTTCTTCAAGACTCACTTGTATCGGGACTTCAAGTTCTTAACGATGGGAAATGGGTAGCCATTAAACCATACCCCAATGCATTCGTGATCAACATTGGTGATCAACTAGAGGTACTTGCGTTTTAGTTTAGAAAATACACTAATTTCTTTAATACCACGTAGATGTTACAAAAAAATATTGTTTCCGCCGACATAAAATAAGTGTTGACAATAGATTTTGTACACATGTTTAGAAATTCATAATTATTACACTAGAAAATAGTCATTTGACACTTTTACTCTTACTTTATGCCAAAACTTAAAAAAAAAAAGCAATTTTGTGAAAAAGTTATGAAGGGTAGAATAGTTTAATGGTTAGTTTACTTTTAAAAATAAACGCTTATTTTGAAACACATTTAAATAATAAAGTGAACACTTATTATGGGATAGAAAAAGTGATTGACAAAAGTCTTACAAAAAGTTCTGTAATGCAACCTTAAACCGCTTCTAAATCCGTCAACTGCAAATTCTAACTAGCTTATATTTTTTCTTGATAGGCAATTAGTAATGGTGAATACAAAAGCGTGTGGCATCGTGCAGTAGTCAACTCAGACAAACAAAGAATGTCAATAGCTTCATTTTTATGTCCATGTAATGACTCCATCCTTAGCGCGCCTAAAGAATTGATAAAAGATGGATCAAACCCTGTTTTCAAAGACTTTACGTACACCGAGTACTACAAAAAGTTTTGGAGTCGAAATCTAGACCAAGAACATTGCTTAGAATTCTTTAAGAACTAGCTATATATATTATCTTCACATCATCCCTCACAACACGCGTCAATCTTATGTCATAATTCGTTGGTTTAACATCAGTAGTTAGATTTTTATTATATGTAGATTATTGAACATTTATATACATATTAATATATGGTATCTAAAAATAAATAAGGAATGGATTTAAGCTTAAAAGTGAATAAGAAACCGAAGTTAGATGATTTGTTAGGTTATGTTTTCGGTATTTTGTCTTAGTTTGAGAATTATTATGTGATATTTCTTGTAACATTTTCTTTATTGAATGTTGCAAAGTGTATTTAAACGAAAGTTACAAGGATGTTCAAGCATTTATTTATATAATATACCACGACTTTTCCATTCCTGACCGAAAACATACAAGTGGGTAGGAGTGAGCTGACGAATTCACTCGTTGAAAAAGTTGTTGACGTTGAAGAGAGTTCGAATAGACACTCAAAGTTTAAGTTACTGAAAAAGTTTTTGGCGGTTGACCCAAGTGGTATTCTGAAATGAAATAATCTCTATTCATAGGCTAGAGGTCTCATGTTCAAATCCAACATGAAGCTTTCTGCTTAAAGAATATGTCCATCCCCGCAAATGCTCGGTTGTTCCGGTCAAGAAAAACTTTGGTTGAAAATGGTCATGCGTTCGAATCCGGGCTCACTCCTTGTTGTGGCGTTTAGACAGAGAAACATTGTCTGGAGTCTAGTTCTTGGTGGAAGGATATGTTAGGTTAAAAAAACCATGAAATCGGGATTACTCCGCCAAAATTAACCTTTTTGGTTTAGAAAAAGCCAACTAATATGAATGAGCCTATTGCACTCGTTGTTCACTTAGATGCTAATGAAATCAATGCTTAACTACTATACTAACCGCTACGAACACTGCCTCTAGGACCCTTAAGGGACGCGACTCTCTTGACTTCCACCATTATGGTATCTACATATCAGTTTCTAAACGAGTATGCACTCCACATTCTCAAAACTCGTTTAGAACTTCACAACTATGCTAGGCCCCTTGATTTAAGGCCCAAATTGAAAACAATTTGACTCCTATAAGTCCAAAAAGCCCAAAATCAAAGGCTTTTCATATAGATTCAAAATTCAAACCGTTACCAAAACCACACACACTAAACACACACACACACAAACCCAATTTTCTTGATTTTCCTTCAAGGGTTTTCGAAAATTTCGATCAATGGCGGAAACCCACAATCTTAAATCACTCCCTACTTTCACTACACCAAAAAAACCTCAAAAAATCCCAACAATTCAATGCTTAGATGACGATGATGATGATAACACTACCCCATTAAGACCAATTTTCTGCCTCAAACATAAATCCGCCATTAAAGAGTTTGATGATAAAGAAGATTGCTTTATTCTTGACTTCAACCCAGATGACGAACTAGAACTATGCGAAAAGGGTGTCGAAAAGAATGGTATTGAAGAGTCGCCGGATATCTGTATGGTTGCTGAGAAAGGACAGGTTTTTTGATAAACCCTAGTTTTGTTTTTTGAGTTTAATGATTTGGGTGTTTTTGTTTTTTGAATTGGGTTTTGTTAAAGTTTTGATTTTTTGAATTGGGTGTGTTTTGTTTTGGTTTGTTTGTAGGTTGCTTGTAGGGATTACCCGCATTCGAGGCATTTGTGTGTGAAGCTTCCGTTTGAGAAGACGTCACATGAAACCTACTGTAAACTGGTAATGACAGTTTTATATGTTTCTTTAGTTTAATCCGATTTGTGAACGGTTTAGGTTTAGGTTTGCTGGTTTGAGCCTAACTGTTAGTAAAAATATGGTCTTTATATTAGTAAAAGCTCCTGATATAAGTAGTATAGAAGATTATATTAAGGTCGTTATGTCGGTAGTGACATTCTGATATAAGTATAATCGAAAATCTATTTATGTAGAGGAAACAGAGTTTTAGCAACAATAGAATTGAAGAATAGACTTGTTACATCATGGATGGTGCATTAGCTCACCTTGGAGCGATATTAGTCTTTGCATAGGCAATAAATTTATAGAAAATAGGCGATCACGCTTGCTACATTTTCATTGTTGATTTTTTTTTTTTAAATGAACCATTACCATATATAAGCAGAAGTGGTATTTTGGAAGTCATCAAACAATTTCGTAGAATTATGTGCTGGTTTAAACATTGGAATGCTTGATTTCATTTTGTTATAAAAATTTGAGCAATTTTGTCCTTGTTCGTAATCTTATAGGTTTGTTTTGGTTAAACAACTTCTCGAAACGAGTCCAAAGGAGCTAAAACTAAAAACGTTATTAAGAATATATGGGTTGGGTAGACTGATAATTACTTTTTGTCTCGTTTCTTTGAATTATATGGTTATTTAAAGTATAAAATTCGATTACAGATGTATATTATCTAGTTGAGTTTTTCAGCATTGAATAGTTATGACCAATTTGTCCTTTATTTTAAGTAGTAAATACTGCGTTATGACCTTGCATTTACTGTTTCCTTCTGAGCCCTTCTAATGTCTCGTTTTGACCAAAACCTGACCCGTTCCCCAACCCGCCAATGTCACTGCACTCAGGTTGCGGCTAGTGGGGTTGGCCCTTTTTGTCATTGAATTTCTTTGAATGAAATCTCTCATTTTACGGCTAAATTATATCTTATTTCTGGAGATTTTCTTCTGAACTTTTAGTTCTATAACGTTTTAAGGATTGCTGATTTTTTTTTTGATAATTAGGATATCTGATTTTGATGCTTATAATATTGATTGTTTAACTGCAGTGCTACTGTTACGTGTGTGATATTGCTGCCCCTTGCAAATTATGGTCCGGAACGAGTGGGCATTGTCATGCTATTGACACCGAAGGTTGGAAGTATGTGAGGAATACTATGAGAAGGGGCCAAAATCCATGAAAAATGTTGCGCATTCTAAATGCTCTTTTGCGTTTGTGGTTACACTGTTTATATGCTTTTATTGACCACTCAAATCTCAGTGGTCCCTTTTCGGATATTGTAAAAAGGTAACTACTTTGACGACAAAGGGTTTACTTATTGGAAACTTGTGCTACTATATTTTTGTAATGTTGCTTATTTTAGTGATCAAGCTTATGGATGTCGATCAGTTTGTCGAGTTTACGTTTATATGTATGATACATGGATTCAGTTCTGACGAAACGCGCATTTTTTAGTATTATGGTAATGAAAAGGGTCAGTAAATTAGGAGCTGTGTTGTGTAAGAAGTTTTGGAACTTATCAAAGTTTTTTGCTTCTCAAGTTTCGTGTAGTAGCGAAAAATGTTTTTTAGATCCTATGCAGACCATTTTTAAGGTTCATATTACCGGTTAATCTATGAATCGGAAATCGTTTAACTACATTTTTTGTTTGCAACTTGGCTATTTCGTACTAATCTTTTGTATTCCCATAAAACACACGATATCTAACATTCTAAGTTTCTAACATTGATTGGACTATAAGTCGAATCTTTTCTCTAAACCAAAACATTCCTAGGGGTGTGTTAACTCGCAAACCAAACTGAAATCTGATCTAAACATTGTGTATAAACAGTTATATAATATATCAGGACCGTCTTTGAGGATGGACGACGATAACGATATCATCTTTGTTTGAATGAGTTGGGACAAGCCTAGAAAGATAGCCCAATAATAAAAAGCCCATTATTAAAAAACAACCCTAAATAAAAAGAGTAAAATCAGCATCTATATCATTATCCACAAAATTTGCTTCATATCTTATCATTTTAACAACATGCCAGGCCCTGTTGTTGAAGAAATTCAATCTGATATCAAAATTGAGGTATATATATATATATATACATACACAATATGTATCTATATCTATTTATTATTATTTATTTATTTATCATAATTTGTTGTTACTAAATAGGAAGAGATTCCTGTTGTGGAGGGAGTTGTTGAGGATGTTAAGGAAGAAGATGACCATAATGATGATGACGTGGATGCTGATTCAGATGATGACGAGGATGACAAGGATGACGGCGTACTAGGTAGTTTTTTCTTTAATGTTTTATGGGTTTTATGTTTTTGGTTATAAAAGTCTGTTTGTGACAGTTGGGGAATTACGGGTTGTTGGTTTTAGCTTAATTTTGGGCTTACGAGCTTATTCGATTTTTCGACTTAAAAAGGATAATAGAATGGATAATAAGGTTATAAGCTACATTAATTGCACGTATTCGTATCTAGTGGACTTATACTTTGGGACTGAAATAGTATGAAATAAACGGATAAGCGTTTTTTATGCTATCGCGATAAGGTTTTATTAAAGTAATCCAGAACATCTTCTTCGTCGCACTTTCTTTGGTCTGTTTTTGTAAGTTAAACTTTTGTCTAGTGGACATATATTGCCAACTTAGTCCGGATACAAAAAGATATTGCTATTATGTGACATTTGTAAATAACGTTTGGGATAATAAGAATATTCTAAGATGTATCTAGTAATTCTTAAAGATATGTAGTTTCTGTTTGAGTTTTGTTTGTTTCTTTTTTTAATTCTTATAGAAAGTATAAGACGCTGTACTGATTTATTCGCATGATATTTACGCAATTTAAAATGAATTTCAGCTGGGAGTGAGAGCTCAAAGCAAAGCAGGAGCGAAAAGAAGAGTCGAAAGGCAATGTTGAAGCTGGGAATGAAGCCCGTTCTTGGTGTTAGCAGAGTCACCATTAAACGAGCGAAAAACGTAAGTCACTCTCTCTATTTATGTTACAATACCATATTTGGCTTTATTAAGTAATTTTATTGTAATTATAATTTGCCAAATAATCAAACATCTAGATACTGAAATCTCGCTTGAAAATAAATACAGATCATGTTCTTCATCTCCAAACCAGACGTATTCAAAAGCCCAAACTCCGAAACCTACGTCATATTCGGAGAAGCTAAAATCGAGGACCTAAGTTCACAACTTCAAACTCAAGCAGCCCAACAGTTCAGAATGCCCGACATGGGATCTGTCATGGGCAAATCCGACATTTCAGCAGCAGCAGCTTTAGCTCAGGCTGATGAAGAAGAAGAGGAAGTTGACGAAACTGGTGTTGAGCCACGTGACATTGATTTGGTCATGACTCAAGCCGGTGTGACAAGGGTCAAGGCGGTTAAGGCTCTCAAAACTCACAGCGGGGACATCGTTAGTGCGATTATGGAGCTCACTACTTAGGTAAAGTAGAATGTTCTATTTTGTTTTGAAGAGTTTTTAAATTTATTGTCCTACGTTTATTGGGAGAACGATTATTATTGCTGTGTTCTTTTTTAATTACAAGGTTTTGCAGTTGTTAAAATCAAAATTACATGCGTATATGTAACTTTCTAAACGTTCCTCTTGATTATTCATCAAATCGGTTTCACATATCAAAGGAAATTAAGTACACAACAAATTTGATACATGTAAAACCATATTTTTATTCGGAAATTTTGCATGTTTCACAATATTAACCTCGTTTATTTATTGATCACTCCACACTTTTTCCGAATCTCTCCCTGATTACCTGTTATAACACCAATCTTTCCCATCTTCACCATCGCATCTGCGAATTTACTCTTCCAAAGCAACGGGTTCATAGCATTCTGGTTCACTTGGTTTGCAGTTGACGCACTTGTGAGCAATGATTGGTCCGATGTAAACAAACCTCGTTTATTCAAAACATCGTCATAGTATCCAACGTCACTAACGGTTGGCGAACTAGGGTTCATTGGTACCACTAAATTCACATCTTTATCGCCCTTGGGGCATTCTTGCTTTAGCTTGCTAGCATACAATATGTTCAAAGTCGGATCCTGGTTAACCGAGGAACTGAAGTTGTATAGTCTGCTAGAAAACGAGGTGCAATGTGCTCGACCTATAGTATGCGCTCCTGCAATGTGTTGTTAATCGACTAATTTATGAAACCTCATAACTTATGTTATTTGATAATAATGGTAGTATTAAAGTAAGATGAACGATGGGTTACCAGATAGAGTAACCATTTCTTCTTGTGTTAATCCATGACTCGAGAATATCTGCGTGAGTTGGTTGAGATTAGATGTTGCAGGGGGCAACGCTTTCGTATCTGCTATAAGTGAAACTCTGCCATCTTTTCTGCCAGCTGGAACGTCGTACCCAAGTCCCCCGGTCTACAAAATGAATAGTTTATTTTTATTTTTCACAAAATTTCTTTGTTACAAGTTCTATTTTAAAAACTTACTATCTCGATGCTATCTCTAGCTGCAAATGCAACTATATCAGCACAAGAGACTACTCCTGGACATGTAGCTTCGAGTCTTGTTTTTGCGTTATCAATGATATTGAATCCACGGAGACTTGGATTGTTCGCTGGAGAATCTTTCTCTGCCTTGTTTGAAGGAGTCGAATCTATTAGGACCGATCCATCACAACCCTGGTAATCAAGATCCATGTTAACTAATTATAATGAAAAACGAGAAGGTAAATTGTAAAAAAAAAACGTGACATGTTTATTCATTTTTCTATCTCGAGGAATATAGTATTTTTCTCTCCTTCCAAATCTTTCATTTTGGACATTCAAGGTAAAAAAGACGATGCTTCTGTAACTTTGACCATGTTGACTGTTTTCAAACACGACGATAGTGTTTAAAAGCCGTCAACTTACAAGTTTTTCCTAGATGAAAGTACTTTAAAAGTTCAACATATTTTAAGAGAGAGAATACTATAATTCCACGAAACGAAAGGTCACTTGGTCATGTATTTTTTATGCAATTCGCGTAACAAAAAGTTAACAAAACAATACGGGGTAGTCTTATAGTCTTACCCTAACAAAACAATCATGGAAATGAAGTCTCACAAGACCAGCAGCAAGACCCTTGTCTTGAAAGTAAGCTTTACTAACTTCCTCTTTAACAATAAACTCGGCCATTGCACATGAACCCGAATAGAATCCAACTTGAAGTTGAGCTTCTAAGCGAACAACAAATCCCATTGAAACCAAAATGAAAATTGCATAGATGGAAGTCATTTTTAGTGTGGCAAATTATGACGACGAGTTCATCTTATTTATAAAGTAAGGCGTGGAAGTGCGAATGTATGTTACAATAGTAATAGTTCTTTAGTAGCATGTTAGAAGGTATTAACTAAGGTTAAACTATATTATTTGACTTAATCAGCATATTTAAGAAATAGAGTTGGTATAAATATGGGGGTTAACGGGTCGGGATCCATGAATTTTGAATGTGGTAGAGGTTAAGAGTTAGTAGTAGTAGATGGTTACTAAAATTGATTGAAGCCGACTTGTTGCATTATAAGAGTTGATTATGTATGTAACGAATCTTAGCATTTGCTTGGATACGTTACAACATTTATCTGCATATCAGCATATGTATCATTCACGGTTAAATTTTTTATTCGCAACTATTCACACGCTCTTTGGCAATTTCTTTTACCATTATAAAAAACAGGAAATGTTCGTCATCTGGAACATGATAACGTGATTTGATCAGTTCAAGTTGAGAAATATGGATGCTCCCGTAACAGAACTAATACGAGGCAACAAAACAACGACAACATAGTAATTGAAAGGCATTTTTTTCATTGTTACCCACCAGCAAACGAAATGATAGTGGAGTAAAATACCATTGCATAATTAGGAAACGTTTTATGTTCGAGGCTTAAACGTGTCATCATAAACGAATTTTAGCAATCGACTAGACCTCAAGCTTGAAGTTAAAAGCTCGACAGAGTTTGAGTCGAGTTTCTAGTCTGAGTTTTAGTAATCATGTCGAATTTGAACATGGCATGACTCTACTCAACTTGTTTACACCCCTAACTTTAACCATGTTGATTGTTTTCTAACGTGACGATGATGTTTAAGAGTCGTTAACTTACAAGTTTTTCCTAAATAGAATCCAACTTGTAAGTAGGCTTTACTAACTCCCTCTTTAACAATAAACTCAGCCATGAAACACAAACCCGAATAGAATCCAACTTGAAGTCTAGCTTCTAAGCGAGTAACAAATCCCATCGAAACCAAAATGAAAATTGTATAGATGGAATTCATTTCTAGTGTGGCGAATTACAACGGCGAGTTAAACTTATTTATAAAGTAATCTTTGTTTAGTATCATGTTAAAAGGTATTAACAAAGGTTAAAGTGCAGCCTTTGACTTGATCAACATATTTAAGAAATTAGAGTTAGTATTTATTTGGGGTTATCGGGTCAGGGTCCATGAATTTTGAATATGGTAGAGGTTGAGAGTTAGTAGTAGTAGATGGTTACTAAAATTGATCGAAGGTGACTTGTTGCGTTGATCATGTATGTAGCATAACTTCGTATTTGTTTGGGTACGATATATATAGAACAACATGATCGACTAAACAACGAAGTTACAAGGGTGTTGTTGATATTATTGAAGTCGAAGATGATATGCTTTCATATAACATATTGGTACTTGGGATTTAACATGAAACACAAGCAATAGCCAACTAACGACAAACACAAGAGTGGAATTATTTATAAATCGATTACAATATATAGCACAACATTTTATTTTAGGAACTTTCCAACTAGTGGCGGATCCAGGAATGAAAATGATCGGTAATCGGGAAAAAAAAATATCAATAAGGCAACGAGATTACGATGTTCGGCTATTCACCTTTAATTGAATCTAATTTTCGGTTTCACCTTAGCATAAAAGGTCAAACTCAACTCATAATAGATCTTGTAATGGAATGTCTAGTCAGTTTATAACATATGTAAATATTGATTTTCGTGTTTTATATACATTATATAAAAAATACTCACATTATATTATTATGTTACCAAAAAATTGTTTCTTGAAAAGAGTATCAAACTTTCAAAATTCCAATAGTTTTCAAACTTTAATAATTAAAATCAAAATCATAATAAAACCCTAATCTAACAATAGTCAAAGTTTATTAAGGAAAAAGAGTTTATTGCAGTTTTTTCTTTGTGATTTTGAAAATGTGCGTATTGTTCATGCGAGAAACCTCTGTTACGGATATCATCCGTGTTACGGACCACAAGGACGGTTTCGCAATTAACTCAATGAAAAAAAAAAATAAAAAAAAATTCAAACTTGAGTATATTTCTAAGAAACTCGTGAGTGTTTATCGGGCTATAGTTAGGTTACCCCAACTAATAAAAATAGAATTTTCAAAAATAATTTTAAAGTCGTGTCTATCTCAGGTCCTCTCCCAGGTCCATTCGTGTTTTTAATCAAATGATTGTTGTTTCGAGTTCATAAGAAAAAACAATAAAAGGTATATTTGTAAGTGAAAAAAAAATCGCACAATTTTGACAACAATAATGTAATAATATAATTTAGAGTTAATTACATAAATCGTCCTTAGCGTTTATCCTAAATTATGAATTTCGTCTCTAACTTTAAAAAGTTGCATAAATCGTCAACTTTTAGAAAATAATTATCTTTTTTGTTCTTAAAGTTTGCTCAAATTACGAACTTTTTCCCTAAGGTTTGCCCCCAATTACAGATTTTGTCCCTAAGCTTTGACCCAATTATAAGTGTCTATTATGAATTAGAGACGAAAAACATAATTAGTTTCTAAAAATAACGATTTATACAACCTTTTAAGTTTAAGAACGAAATCTATATTTTTAATTAAACAATAGGAACTATTTACGTAATTAACCCTATAATTTATTTGTAATAATGGATGATTACCAACGAAGTGGCATAAGTTTGACTATGAAAGAAAGTCAAATCTAATCAGTTCTCCACTTAAGAAACGTATCGAATGAGTTTTAAATTTGAGTCTTCGCAAATTTTTCCAAAAAGTTAGCTAATATTCCATTGCCAGATTGTTTATATTCAGCAAACTAATCTCATACAATAATAATAACAATTACCACAAAAGGTACGTTTCCTCTTCATTTCTGTTTCATCATTCTTTAAAATGATTTTGTTTGTGTGTCGAAAATCATTTATGTGTTCAAATTGTTGTTCGGGTGGACGGGTTTTTGATTCAGATGTACCCGCATGTTTTTTTTAACTATATTTACCTAGAGAGGCTCGAACCTGAAACCTTGTCCAACTTATGTATTTGTTTCGTGATAACTATATATAAGCTTCCACGTCATGTGTCATGTCACATGTTTAGAGGTTTTTGAAAATTGGATTAATCAGTAGACCCGTTTAAAGTTTGATACATGTTATAGATTTCTAGGTAAAGTTGAATACATTTTCAAACAGTTATCCGTATTCCTTATTACTCTTTTTTGTTAAAATGGTATTTTGGAATAATGTTTGTGTCACAGTTTTGATGTTCATTTCTGATTAAAGATATCGAAATTTCGTGTAGCGGTTCTTCTAATTATGTTGTGGTGTTATCTTTATCAGATATTGCATTAATTTTTCTTATTATGATTTACACCAACAGGTATATATTGCTGTTATGTAGACCTAAAACTTTATCAACTTAGAAGATGTAAATGCTTTATAATTCAAGTTTTCGTAGTGTTAAACCGTTAACAGTGAAATGTAGTAACGTAGTAATGAATCTTGGTGAATGTAAAGCAGGTAGGTTTGAATCCGTTCAAGATTAAGAATTCGATGGACGACAAGAAATTAAACTTTAATCGGCCACTTCTTTCTGTGAGACGTTTCTCATCACCAACAGTTGCTAATAATAATTCACAAAAGAATTCTAGTAAGAAGAATGAAAGTTCCCTCCCTGCTCCATCTTATAAATCTGAAATGCATTCGGGTCCATTGAGAAAACCGGGAAGTGTGCCCTTTGTGTGGGAACAAACTCCAGGAAGACCAAAAGATGAAACAACACCACAAAAATATCCTACTGTTCCAAAGCTTCCTCCGGGTAGGATATTAAAACCTAAAAAACAAGATTTGGAAACGATAACCAAAGATTTCATTGTGGCAAAAGGCGGCCCGAGAAAAGACTCGAGAACTCAGTTAAGGGACGACGATGATGGTAAAAATGTGTTATCTAGGGAAAATGAGAAGCCACAAATTACATATGGTCCTAACTTTTTACAGTTAAACGATGACGATGATGATAATGATGAGGAAGACAGTGAACCTGATTACGATGAACATGAAAATATGTCGTATAAGATATGTGGATTGCTTCCACAGTTTTGTTTAAAGGGTTCTATTGGTATTCTGAATCCATTACCAGGATTGAGTGTGAGGACCAGATTGCCGATATCGTCTGCTAATGGAACTCATGTTGACTCCTTATCTGCCAGATCTCAGGTAAATTTCTTCTTACAGTTCAATGCTCAATTATATGTTTTGTTCACTAAAATGAGAACAAGTCAATTGGGTTGAACCGGTCAGACGGATTGAAAGTCCCCAAATTATAATGCATAAAATGGTTTTATTTAATAGCTATATAATTATTGAACTAGTAATGCTTTTATTATCGGAATTAACGTACTACTTACCTAAATTTAAATAAAAATGGACAATCAAAACCAAACTTGGTGCAGACTTTTTTGACCCGTTACCCATTTTTTCCTTAATTTTGTTAGCCGGCGGCTAGAGTACCTGCATATGAGCACAAATCATTAGTCAAGCCCCCAAAAGACCGAAATGTTGTAAACACCGGTTCAACTGAAGCTACCAACCAGAAAATTTCCCAAAAGCCGGATGAATCAGGACTGTATGATCGTTTACAGGGCCGTGGAGTTTCAAATAATCATACTGAATTAGCTCCACCGAAGAAAGTGCTAGTTAGCTTTAAGGAACTACTCGCTCATGATAACGAGAAAGACGCAGACTTTCAAAATCCTGCAGTTGAGAAGACTCTTTATGTTGATACCGTACACGAAGTTGAAACTGTGAAATCTGATTTCACGGAAAATGATGTGGGTATTTTTGGAATTTCACATATATCCACTGATTCGTTCAAGTCAGATGTGCAAGGTGTTGACAAATTGAAGGATAAGGAAATCATTACACAAACAAGCATCTTTAAACTCAAAGATCCCAAAGCTGACCAAAAAGTGAAAATTTCAGAACGGAAATACAAATTTGAGTTGCCTACTCCTCCACCGTTACCAAAATCTCCATCAGACTCTTGGCTTTGGCGTACGTTGCCTTCTCTGTCATCGAAACCTGCATCTTTACGCTCAAATCCTGACTATCCTTCTAACATAACAGCAAAAATGGATAAAAATATCCAATCGCGATATCCCCAGGTAAACTAAACTGATTCAGTTATTTCTTTCAGTTGGGGGTAATCGCAAACCGACCCATCTGTAAGTAAATCAGTTGAAACTTTGAGCACTGAAATTAAATGCATATACTTTTTACGTTTTGCAGGGACTATTGCTTCCTATACCAGAAACTTAGTCGTTTGGCTCTTCAAGGTCTTCCTTGTGTGCATATGTTTAGCATGATTATTCCTCTCTTATCGAAGGTGAACTCGTGAAATGAATGCAGAGTTGCAGAGGTTTTTATTTGGTGATGGTCTTATTTGTGCCCATAGCGCAATTCTTTTGTGTAATTAAAAGTGTGCAATAAAGTAAAGTTGCTTAGAGGTTTGTATATGATAATTGATATGAGAAGAAAACAATTGACAAACGAGCATATAAACTAAAACCGCATAGAGCATGTCCTTTTAATGTTGAAGTTTGAAAAATCTTGCGCTTCAGCACACGCGGTGAACAATGAAAATAATGTTGGAAACAAAAAATCACTCATGTGATACAAGGAAAGAATAAGATTTCCCGAGTTTGGGTTTTGATGTAGAGTGTGAGCTCACTTTGACGACTCCTAAATCATGAACTTGTGAGTAGTTGTCAATGCGACTACACCAAGCTTGTGGCGCTTGTTCTAGTCCATATATGTATACGTGTATAAGGCTTTGTTCATCTTTAAAACTTGATTTTCTTTACCTTTTTTTTATTAACCCTTGTGGTTGCTCAATATATAGTTCTTCTTCGAGAAACCCATTTAGGAAAGCTGACTTCAGTTCAAGTTAATTATAATGCGATTAAGGTACATAAACGGTCTCTAGTTTTGTTTTACGGATTTGGTTCCTCATTCAAGACTTTTGCAGGTTCGTTCCCAACTTTCAATGTTTCATTATCAATTTAGTCCCTTGACAGAATATTGAAAGGAAGGAACCAAACCCGTAACGAACCCCCCACCCCACCCAAGCCTAATTTATATAGTAACTTTTTAAATCCGACCCAACTCCAATCCAAAAAATACATAACGAGCCCCCCTTAATTAGCCTATGTTTTTTGTGTTGATTCAATAATATGAAATCCTGGCTTCGTGAATAATAATAATCGAAAACATTCACAATTAATGAAATTTCACCAAAATATCCAACAAAACACGAATAGGAAACATGAAATTCCGCATTTCATGAGATTCAATGAACCAAACGTCATGTAAGGCGCAACTCGCGAATGGGTAGTCTAATCCGGGGCAGTTAGACTATTAGAGTTGAAGAAGTAGAAGACAAAGATGGGTCACCATGTCACCACATTTTGTGTCAATTTACATAACTACATAACACTTCTATTATGTAACAGTTTTATAATACTATTAGTTTATGTTATTGCCTTCATCTAGACACCCTTAAAACATGCTTTGTTTGCTTCAGATTGAGACAACTCTTGTGCACTTGTATCATTTCGGTTTACCCGACTTTCAAATGGATCGATTGTGTGTATCTAATTGTATTTATCCATATATACATTACATCTATATAAGTTTTCAAGTCACGTCTTTACAAGTGTCTAAATGGTTGGTTGGATTCATACAGTAAATAATATTTGAAAGTCAGATACACAATAACCACATTTAGTAAAATTGGATTTATTTTCGGACATTTGTTCCAGTTTTAAAAATGAGTTCCTAAATTTAATGACGTAATAGACAAAAAACGTTCATTAACCAATTTCACTAGCCCAGGTGGTAAAGGGTTTTTCTGATGATCTCGCTTGAGGGCTTCTTGTGGTGAGTTAACATAACAACTAATATTAGATGATAACTATCAAAGGTAAATTTTGAGGAACCAAAAGACGCCATGCTTAAACTTCAAATTTCTTTTCTTTTTCGCGTTAAATATATTTCTCAGAACTGTTCTTCATGCATATATACATAAAGATATAATACAGAAAAAATATCTTAAAACGATTACAACAAGGTAAAGTAAAGAATGCTGTATTAATCTACATACGGAAACAAAAAGATGGAGTAAAGTACAACATTCGGTGATGTCGCTAGAAGAAAACAAGAAAAAAAGCCGAGTCTAATGAAGAGATTGACGACGTAGAAGAAGTGGTAATCGGGATACTTGTACGCCTCAGGTAAGGCAACAATTGCTCTGTGAACATAGCCATAGTCATCTTGTATTCTTCAAAAAGCTCGAAAATGGCTCCAACTCTCAACATTATGTTTCTTCTGCTGTATTTTTCTTTCTTTCTGTTTATGGGAAGGAAGATTTATATATATATATATATATATCGAGGGAAGGTGTCTATAGTGTCCTTGTAGGGCATCATATATGTATTAATGTCATCTAAATCGACAACGTTTTTTGGTTACCAATTATTAGTTTGTTACGGTGACGAGTGAAATCATATCATGTTTTTTACTAGTACACTTTATGTGCCTAAAATAGCTAACTTAGTTCGACTTCCATGTGGATTTTGCGTGTTCTTTTACGCCATTTGAAATCGTTATGTGGCATATTCATGAAATAAAGAGGGATAGGATGATATGAAATGATGGAACATCTTTTTGGGATCAATAATTGTTACCTTTTCGATCTTTTTGCCTAATCTAATCTTTAGAAAAGCCAAAATCATATACCCTTTTCAATAATTTACATCCGGGTTTGATATTGGGTTCTAAAAAGGATTATCTGATTATTGCGTTTTTCTTATCGTTTTCTAGTATTTGAGAGGGTTGCTTGGAATTCTGTTTGATTATTGTGCAGATTAGAACGCGATTTTTGAAAACTTTGTTTTGAAAACGCAAAATATATCTTGCAAACGTGATGTCAAAAACATTGTTTCTATGTGATTACATATGTGCGGTTTTATATGTTACCAACATCAAATACGGGTACTGGGGGTTAGCAAAAGTGCCGAAGAACGTACCAACCAATATCAAATAGTCCAGTGAACAGGTACCGACCAATATCAAATATAGTCGGGTACTCAGTACCATATTTCCAAAAAATTGATGCATCACTAATGCCAATTTTATTCGGTATAATGTTTGGTAGATCGATATATACCCACAAAATACCTGCCCGGTACCTCCGCATCACATAATTAGTTAAAAAACACAATACCCAAGTATAGAACGAAAATTGCAACGACCAAAATTAAGCAATTTTTGGGAAGAAATATAATACAACCCAACCAGCTAATACATAAATAGTAATCTAACAAGTTTTCAATATTAAAACTTTACCATACTAAGGTAAATCAACGATAGCATATGAACAAAAAAGCAATTAGTTCAACCACTCATCTACGCCTACAAATTCACAAATAACCAAGTCAGTTCTTCCCTACACAACTTCCTCAATACGTCAAACATTTCCATAAACTTGCGATTCCTACACACAAGCCGAGAACCGCAAGCACTTTATTCATATGCACACGCACGCCTAGAAGAAAACCAGCTTTCGGCTTCACATTTGAACGGAAATCTTGATCGAATTCTTGAGTAGTTGTCGAGACAGCATCACTAGCAGTAGAGCTTTCCTTTTCCTGTAATCCCGTTTTAAAACCAATCAAGTTTAATGTTGTGAAAAAGGGAATTGGTAAATAAGGTATATGCTGACATGGCATGAAAATTGGGTAAATTAGATGATGACATGGCATGCCAACTATGTAGAATTGATGACATGGCATGAAAACATGTTTGACAAGCTACATCATCAATTTTACGCAAAGCATGCCACATCAGCTAACGCCATATCAGAAATGGTTTCCCTAAGGCGGAACTGAGAAAGTTAGTTACTATAAAATGACATTTGCGTAAAAGCTTAATGAAACCTATACCTTGATCACCATTGGTTTCCCTTCTTGTTCGTTTTCACTAGAATTCAACTTCCTTGGCTCGGAATGAGTGACGACGGGTCCCCTTTGCAGTTTCATCTGCAGACGGATTCTTCTTGGTGCGGTTCCTTGGGTACTAAAGTTTGCACCATTAGCAGCTCTTGGAGTTTGGCGACTCCTTATAATAATCCCAGAGTCGGATATTTTGTCACCGTTTGATGCCAACGCAATGTTGCTACTGCTGCTGCTGCAAGCCTCTTCTTTAGGAATAAGCGAGATGGAATTTACTTCCGGAATAGTGCTTGGATAGAAAGAACTAGCACCATTTCCAAACGCTTCAGGCCACGGAGGAAAACCAATACTCTTAGGCTATACAAAACAAAATATGACACAAGCTTTATTTAGTAATTTACAATGAACGTTATCGAGCTTGGGTAGAATATTAATGTACCTGAATTTGCATAACTTCACCATCTGACTCGCTACTGTATTCATTTTCCTTGAGACGTTCACGAACAGAAGTTTGAGGAAATGAATCAGTCTTTATACCAGAATCATCGTAAGAAACCTGGTCTGATTCGACCAACATATTGTTCCAGAACTCATCATTTGTCCCATATTGATTTTCCATTCCGTTATGTTCGTTTACAGAGTTTACCATTCCATAGTTATTGCCATATGTCGATCCAAGTTCAAATTGCGACGGAAAATGCATCGGGGAAAAGATTTTTGTGTCAAACTTCTCTGGTGAAGTGTCACAGAAACGTTGTAGTGCTTCTTCGATATCAAAATCATCCTAAATTGAAATTTTAGAAGAATATCAAACAAAGCTTGCTTACAGAATTACACAATCATGAAAAAAAATAAGATAAGTAATTAAATGTCACTTTTTCGCATGTACATATCACGAAATGTCACTTTTTTAAAAAAAAAAGCAAGCATTTAGCCAAACGTTTTTATCGGAATCACTTTTTTTGGGCAAAATATGAAAAAATTTGGCGAAATAAAATTCACCAATTATGTTGAATTTATCCAAAAAATCTCATTTTTCGGTAGAAGTGACATTTAAGTAATTTTCCAGAAAAATATAGACTGAAATGCACAAACCATTTGATACTGTGAATGATTAACTTCGTTGATCGGGACCTGGCAATCAAGAAATTCCAGATTGTCGTTTTCTTTTTTATTCTCTACATCTTCAACTTTCAAAATTCCCTCAACTGAAGGTTGAATATCCGGTTGACTTGCAAAATGTAGAGTTACGGGCTCCGACTGAACATCTTCTATAGAAGACTTTACGACCGATTCAGGAGATGCGTAACTTTGATCAGCATCAGCACAGTCCAAACTTTCACCATTTTCATCTTTCCCATCATGTTTTTTGAACAAACGGCAAAGTACGTAAGGACTCTGCAACAAAATATCAAATCAACATATGAAACCACAACTTTAAACTAAAGATATAACCGCAATAATCACATCAAAATCACAAATTTCAAAACTTTTAATTCTAAACATACAGATTAAAATTATAAGCGAGAAAATAACAAACCTGCCCAGGATGTGTACCATCAAGATCCTTTTCAGTTGCACAATACTCATGGATCACCCAATGGGTCCTTTCGCCTTTTGGAGCCCGGCCCGTATAGAAAACGAGCGTTTTCTTCTTTCCAATCACACCACTCCTATTTCCCTTACTAGTCTTAATAGTCCTATCTTTTCCTGTAGCTTTCCAATACCCGGAAACCGTAGCCCGATTCGACCTCTGCCCGTTTTGATATTTTCGATCTTTCGGGCAAAAAAAGAACCATTCATTATCAATTGATTCAATCACAGACAAATCTGCAACAACCAAAAAAACACAATTTTTCAACATTATCAATCTGGGTAGTAAGAAAATTGGGGGGAAAATGTAAGAAACCAAAAATCACACACACTAAAAGGTGTAAAAACACATAGTATCAAAAATCTTTATCTGGGTATCATCAAAAATGAAGAAAAAACACACACTAAAAGGTGTAAAAACACATAGTATCAAGAATCTGAATCTGAGTATAATCAAAATTTAAAAAATTTATAAACACACACACTAACCTGGTAAATCCCAAGGTTCTTTCTTGCAAACATCAACTTCACGAATACAACTAACTTCTTTATCAAAACCGTTGATCTTTAACCGTAAGTAATGGTTGACTAATTCTTCATCAGTAGGCCGAAACCGGTACCCAACCGGAAGTGATTTCGCCGGCAAGACTTCCATTTTTATTCAATTTTCCAACTGGGTTTTTGTAAAAAAGTAAACTTTTCAATCAAGAACCCTAATTTATGATGAAATCAGTTGAGATTTTTGATGGGTTGTTGTAAAAAACTGATCTTTTTAATCAAGAACCCTAATTTATGATGAAAGCAGTTGAAATTTTTGGTGGGTTGCTGTAAAAATTGGATTTTTTTTTAACCAAGAACCCTAATTTATGATCAAATTGATTTGAGTAAAAAGGAATTTTTTTAGTTTTTATAAAATTTATTTGAGAATTTTTGTGGGTTTTTTTTATAAATTTAGCTGAGAAATGAGGAAAGTGGAGTGAAGGTTCATAGAAAGAGAACCCTTGATTTAATTCTGTGTATATCCCGTGTATGTATCTATATATATTAATTGGACATAAATTTAGTGTTAATTACGAAAATGCCATTGAGAAACTACCATCTAGAAAGGATGGTTAATACAAGAGTGGTTTTTTGTTGTTTGGTGGGTAGGGGTAAAATAGGGATATAAGTTAAAGAGGCTTAAGGGGGAAGATAACTAGGCAAAAGTCATTCGGCCAATCATATCATGCCATGTCAGCAAATTCACCGGATATTCAAATGGTACCTATGACAAATGACAAATCTAAAATAAAAAGGAGTTAGATAAGCCAATGGTTTGCCTATGGGTTTGTCCCATTGGAAGGAGCTTGTATTCTTAAAACCGTTGATCTGGTTTCAAACTTTTGAAAAACCAAAATTTTCTATTTGATTTGGACTTTATACAAAAATCGAACCGAACTAAACCATTTTCACCCTTTACCCACAAATTATCTATTACAAATATACAATGAAAAATAAAAATAACAAAAATAGTTAACATTTTTTTATCCTCAAACCATTGATATATGTATATTTCTTGTATAGTGTTCATTGTAACAATACATATACAAAATCATATAATTTTCTTTTCGATTATCCTTGTTTCTTTAACCCACACCCTCAAATATCTTCACTTCAACATTCTCATGTCGAAAATGGTCAATATCGTCATTTGACTCGTTTCTTCAAAAATACGTCAAAACCATCAAGACACCAACCGCGAACATGTCATTCTAGTAGGTAAAAACACGACCGTGAGACTAGCATGATCCGATAAGGAATAGTCTTCTGGCCACAATGCATTTTCGGTTTCATTTGGGAATAACTCTGCATTTTTCACGCCTAATCCTAATGTGACGTGTGTATCGTTCACATTGTCTTCTTGATCATATCTCGTGTTTTCAATGTGGTTATCCCACATAGGATTCCATATTCGTTGTTGAAATTCTTTGTAGTCTAGAACGCCATTTCCATCAAGGTCCGCTTGAGCCCATAAGTCTTGTGTTTCCTCTTCGTTTAAGCCGTACATATGACCTATAAGATTAAGCTGCATTGAAGTAACAGAAAATGAACTATAAGATTATGACGAAAAGGGTATGTGTTTTTTTGTAATATGTAATTATTTTTTATAATACCTGGCGTAATGCTTCACAAAATCCGGAGTAAGTAATATGATCACCATCGCTTACTGTCTTTAGAAATTCATAGGCGTCTTGATCTGTAAGTGAGGCTCGACTCACTTGATACTGAAAATAGACGATTTTAGTTATAAACGAAAGAAGATGCATTCTAATATATATATACACACACGCACACGCACACAACTCAGCGATTTATTATCTGATTTTTCATTAGTTGTTTCATAGTACATAGATGCTAATGTGCAACTAAGCTGATTATCTAAACCTTATTTAAAACTCGAAAAATGTCATTTTCGTAATGTTTATTATGGATCGTGTTACCAAACCCGTGATAAAATATCAAAAAAAAGAACCAAACATGCAACGAAAAAATTAGTAGAGACAAAACCCTCAAAATGTTTGTATGCAGCACCAGATCCGTAACACCCAATAAATCACACGGACCATTTATGCAATCGGTTAGATTTTTACGTTTCAAAACATAGGCACATCTAAACATAGTTTTCTTCACCACAATTTTACAGCTTATCTAACTCTACAATATCACATAATTTCGTTTGACGTAAATCTCAACACCAACTAAATCCAAATTTAATCGACACATTTTCCTGATAGCATAACAATGCAACTAGAAAACTACATTTCTTGTTCCATACTCGTAAATCACGTCACATAATCAGATAATAACACAAACAAAGGTTGAAGAAAGCGGAAGTCATACCTTAAACAACCCAAAGACTGCATCACTCCAACTTGTCTTTAGTAATTTCCGATATTTATTTGGATTGAGAAGCCATATGAAATCCACACCACATATGTTTCCACGATGATTTCGATGGCTAACCCACTGCATCAAAATAAACAAATTTGGACTATCAAAAACATGTGTCGGGTGCTCGTTTCCATGATAATAAAAAGTTGCAGATTATTGACCTTATGTGCATCAGCATCGGTATATTCATGAGCAGTATCGTATGATGATTCAAATCCTTGTGACCTCAAGAACTTGTAAACGTGTCCACGCTTACTCCCATTCCAGTCACTGAAAAGAACATATAAATTTATCTATTTACTATCGTTCAAAAGATAAGCATATCTTAGGATATGTTCTACTGCCCGTTTTATTACATATTCTGATTATTCAATATCACATAATCACTTTCAAAACATGCATCAAAACGCTTTCAACTTGTATAAACGAAAAGATCATATTTACCCGCAGAGTATGATTGGCAAAGGATCAAGATTGTTCTCTTTTTGATACGTGTCAACTGATTGCAAGATTTTGTACACCTAAAGATAATGAACGAAAAAGGCCAATTAATAAGGTGAAAATAACACGAAAACATGACAATATACATATTTTGAAGATAGTTTTTTTTACCTGTCTCAATCTTTCTAAAGACAAGCTTGAATCATGTGGAAATAACAAGTGAGTGTTAACTATAAGAACTTCTCGACACACATTCTTGTTTCGGCATTGTGCAAAAGGTGCAACTACTTCAACGTGCAAAAGTTGAGCAACGCGGTCTCCAAAATCATTGAAGAGGAACTCTTTGTGATCAATAACACGAAAGTAGTCTTTATGTACAGCCGTTAACAAACCTGTTACATTCCAAAAATCCAAAACACGTAAAAAACCTTGGCCTTCAAAGTAAAATATTTGTTACATTCGTGTTCCTCCCTTCTATTAAACCTATACCCAAAGTGATTCCGTACTAATAAACATACCATCACCACGGTTATTGGTTCGTGGAAGCTTGAAATTGACATAACCGGCATCCCCAAGCCTTGTGTCATACATATTACAAAGTTCTTCATTTTCAACCCAAAATTCCTAATAACAATCATTAACACTTTACAAATTTAATCATGTCAATGTTTTGCATTCTGGTTTGAAACATGAATATTCGGGAATGATCAAAACCTGGAGACAGATAATCGATGAGCGTTCACGCAACAACAAATCCAATATCTTTTCGTTTCTATTCAACCAATTCCCCCGAATTGTACTTTCTCTACAAGCCCTACCCTGTTTTCTCAAATCATAGTTCCAAGTTAGAATATAAAAACCAACAATAAAACATCAAAAAAACAAGTGTACAACTTCTTTCATTAAGGTGAAACATATATAGAAACTACTTTGTAGGCCACACAAATATGTATCCGTTTTGTTTATACCAATTATAGACGAAAACATAACATAATATCGTAACATGACATTTCGTCTCTTTGAATTTCTAAGGTCATTTTTGTTATTGGGCATCGCCTTTTTCTGTGTTTGGTATAAACTAAAGTACTAAACTGTCTTTTGGATATTTAAGGGCGTTTTCGTCATTAAACAAGTCTTTAACCAAATTTCGCATAAATGAAGTTACAAAACCCCGGTTTCTTAGACAAGTTTTTGGCCGGATTTGGCAGAAACCAAAACTACTCGTCGGTTATAAGGGTATTTTTGTCTTTTCATGTTTTTAAGGGTGTTTTCAGTTCCATTAAACTTATTTTCCCAAAATTTGGTAACAAGTTGTAAAACCCTTCTTTTTACACGAAAAAGGATATTTTAGTCTTTTCAAACTTCGACCAACATTTACACAATGTCTTTTTTAACCGAATATGATATGAACAAAACCAAATACACAATCATTCAAAACACAAGGAACATGGGTTTTACCTCATGAATCAATCTCTTATAAATCGGAGCAAGAATATTGAAAGTTGTACACGAAAAACAACTCGGATCATCAACGTTTGAATTAACCGAATAACTACCAATCCTCGACGGGCTTCTCTTCCTCATCCCTCTATTCTTCCTCCCCATGATTCCTACTTTTCAAACAAAACCAAACGAATTACTACGCGAATTCGACAACTTTCAAAGGATGATTTATACACAATAGTACGTTTATATTACCTTGTTGTATGTATTGTATGAATATATACATGATGAAAATGGCTAAAGAATGTAGAAACATAATCAAATTGTGTGGGGGCATTATGGGTTTATACCATTGATAGCCAATTAAAAAAGATTGTATATTTGTGAATTATATATGAATAATATATGCGGTTCTTATATGGCGTATAATTCGCTATTAAATTGTGTGGTTGTATTCTATATGTATATAAATATATGATTATGAATATGATGTTGTTCTTATTCGTTTGCTTTCGAGAAAATTGCATAGATCGTCCTTTTAGTTTGTATAAAATTATGGATTTTATTCTTTAAAAATTTAAATTATACTGACAACGGTTTTTTACTATGTGACAATTTGTCATATTGACGATTATCAGTGAAGGATATAAACGAGTGTAATATGTGCAACTATACATGCTACTATTTCTAAGGGGTTTGGATTTTTGCAAGTCGTTACTCGTTATTGTAACTATAATTTTATAAGAATCTTATATTACCTTTAATGTTTTTGTTTGAAATTTCACTAAGAGAAAATGTTTATAAATTTTCAGTTTGTGAACTTTTAAATTTCACATTGGTTTTTCAATACCCCTAACAATTTTAATTATATTAATAAATGTCCAGCATGAGGGACCTCTTTTAAAGTTAACTGCAATCAAAATTCATTTGTCGACCCTGTTATTATATAGTTTATTAAACTTAACTCATCTTGATTAAAACTTTATAAATAACTATTTTACTTTCTAAAAGTTACTCTTTCAATAAAATTTTATAAGGAACCAATACGTAATTATTAAACAAGTTTACGTTATGGGAAAATAACATATGATTCTAACAACACCTATCTTATATGATGCTATGAACAGAAATTAAGAGAGATTGGTCAGTTTATGTACAATCTTGAAAATACAAGGGGCTCAACCAAAATATTTATAGAAAATTTATATGTAGCACATATATGATGCATGTATCATGTTTGCTTATGTTAATTGAAAATTTCAAAATTTAAAGTATAAAATATGTTAGTTATATAAACTATAAGGACGATAAGAGTAATTTACTCTAACACGAATATGGTCAAACAACCGTATAATAAAAGTTAAGATAGGTCCTTTAAGTTAATGAAAAGACACTAATAAAGTAACCGACTAAGACTAAAGTGTGTTATGATATCCTATGCTTTAATAGTTCAAAAGTTATATTTATATTACGGCTTGAATAGGAAAAGATGCTTGTAATAAAAGTTGAGATAGAAATAGAAAGATACTAGCAATAAATAAAGAAAAGGAATAAAACATGTCATATATACCTTTGCTTGACTTCAATATGTATAAAGATGATGTTAAAATTTATACTCAAGATCGAACAAAACAAGAAAATTGGGAAATAATTAATAAATCGCAAAGTTTAACGCCCCTTCTACTTAGGAGTGGCAAAACCACTCAAAATCGACAAGGAACTTCAAAGCCCGTTAGTTGGGTAGAAAAAACTAGCAATACTCATCACTACGGGTATGTATTTTTTTTTACCAAATATCTCGAATGTCACAAGTTTATTAGCAAAAAAATACTTGAAAAGAAAGATATTTTTGATGACATCATTATCTAAAATGTTAATATGAGTATCATCGTTATCTTCGACTTCATAACAAACATATATTAAATTTAAACTCATTATATAATCAAGGGAATATAAACGAAAAAAATAATTATTGAAATAATACGTCTTTTATTAGACATATTGTGTTCAGATTAGTTGAGTCAAGTTCTAATTTAGGTCCATAAGGGTTTCAATGTTTCCTATTCTATGAAGCAAAGTTCTTAAGATTGTAATCTTACTATGGATCGTTTTTATCTTTACAAGATCGAGATCGAAAGATCGTATCGGAATCGGAATCGGAATCAGGATCGTAATATCATAATACGAGGTTTAAGTCACATTCATATAATATATAATTTATATTAAATACTAATAGCATGTCATAATTGTTTATATATAAATTGATTAACGAGTTTAATAAGAATCATAAATATTTAGATTACTTAATTGAGTTAGTATTAATTTTGTTACATATATTCGTTGATTGAAGTAAAAAAATTATGAAATTCCCTTTATTTACGTGTCTTAGCTGGTTATACGATTTGTTTTGTTTTTTTAGTTTATTTGAACACAAATAAATTTACATTATTTGTTGTTCTACAATTAAAGTAAAGTAAGATCGAATAGGATCGAGATTCTATGATTTTATGATCAAGATCGTGATCCTACTAAGATCCCATGTTTTCAGAGATCATGCAAAGAATCAGATCGTTTTTAGTAAATGAGATCGTAAAATCGTAAGATTTTAAGATCTAGATCGGGATCTTAACAACTGTTATCACGGTTTGTCACACCGGTTACAAATGATAAAATAATAATTTTACCCACTACACTATACTAACAAACACAATATAATGGCAAGTAGGGATCGAACCCTAGAGACGCATGATAAAAGCTTATGTTTTGGATCTTTTGAAAACAAGTACTTAATCGTAACAAATGGGGGTTTTGATTTGAGTGATTAATTAATCTAATTGCGAGAAATAATACACTAGAATAAACAGTAATAGGAAAACGATTCGGTTCCACTTTCGACTTTTACAATTATGTCACTTAATCATGAAATGATGTTTTAAACAAGCGTTTAGTTTATATCTATTCGAGTTTGTACTAAAAAGACGTTAACAAGTTTAAACACCTTTTTGTTTGCCAAATTATTTATATCGAAACAAGTTCTTCAATATAAACCTAACTTTCTAATTCAAGTCTATACAAACTCTTAGAAATGAACCGAAAATAGCATTCACGTTTTTTGTAAACTTTCCAAACAACAATTACCGTTCACATAAGCTCGGAAATGTAATAATTGTGTGATTTAGGTTAACATTGAGCAAACAACGTTTTGTTACTTGATATTAGATTACAAAACAATTCCGGATTTCATAACCCAATTATAACAATAGTGAATCAAATCCTAATTCAAGTAGCTAGCAATAATCAAAATGTAATTCAAACGTTAACCGTAAAATAAACCCAAAATCCCTAAATAAACATAAACAGACATCAATTTCATACATCAAATGCCATAATCAAGTCTAGTTTGGAACCGAATACAAGGAATTTAGCCTAACATGGTAACAAATAACATAAAAATAGACATTAAATCGGGTTTCAAATGCTTACAAACGCCGAATTTGGTGTCGAAATGATGATATAAATCTCAAAACTTGATTCCTTGTTGTCCCAAAATGTTTTAATAATAAAAAGATAATGAAAAACTGCATAAACTCGTGGTTAAAATCGTGTAGAAATGAAATTAACCAAAATTCAGAAATTTTAGGTTGTAAACCCTTGGAGGGTTCCCACCTTCAGCAGGTTTGTAAACCCGGGCGGGTTTTGTAAACCCGCATGGGTTTACACCCTTTGAATTTTTACCCGGCGGGTTTTGTTTTCGTTTGATCAGAATGTTTTCAACAACTCCCCCAGATATGGCTCGGGCGGGTATTTTATAGCATAACCCGACACCCGGGCGGTTCAAGTAAACCCATGTGGGTTTACTCTTCCATTTCTCCGCGTTTCAGTTTCGTTTCGTCCCGTTCGTGTCCGTTCATTTGAATACACTCCAATGCCTGAAAATACATATAAAAGTGGTGAAGTACAAGCATTCTGTATATAATTAGGAGTCACAAATATGCAAATATAATGCTCGCTTATTTACGTAAATGCAAAAACAAGTAATAATAAACGTGCTAAAATGATGCGATAAAATGCATCTAACAACAACCATGCTATGAAGAATGATAGAACCCCTTAATCTTTATAATTGTTGAGCAAAAATATATATAAAAGTACAATCGAAGCCCTAATCAGAAACGTTAATGGAAAGTCCATGAGTGGGGTTTGGGCTAACACTATTCTAATACTCCCCAACAGTTCGAGCGGCGAAATCGCGAAAACTTGAACTCGAACTGGAATATAAAAAATATAATTAAACAAAAAAATATATATAAAGATAAAGCTAGATAGTTGTTGATAATGACCAAGATTGCAAATGACGTTGCTTGCGACAGCGCATGACGACGGGTCAGAGTTGCGTTCGTTGCTTTGTCTGGTTTGACCGTTTGATTTCTTCGGAATTTAATTACGAACGAATCTACATCTGTTGACAACATCGAGTTATAAGCAAAACATTGGGTTTTTTTCTCCTTCCGGTTTGACCCTGACCACTCTTCCAGCGCGTAACGGAGCTTCTGATGCATATCCAGATTTCTGTTCTTCGGAATTTCATTACGAAGCCAATGGCGCTTACCTCGTCAGTTAACTCCAAACGTTTTGGGGGTTACGGCCAAAACATTGACTGATTAGGGGTTTTGACGAAAATTTGAGTTTTTCTTTTAGTGTTTGGAACCTAGTCAAGCTAGCTGGCTCATCTTCACACCGATTAAGTTTTGAAGAAAGATAGAGACGAGATCACACCCACTATGATACCATGAAGAATAATAGAACCATTAATCTTATTATTATTGATCAAACATATATATAGAAGTACAATAGAAATCATAATCACAAACCTTAATGGACCAAAGTCCACACTCTATATATTTATGCATAAAAAATAAGAATGCATGAGCGCTCACATTTTTTGGCTTACTCTTGCACTTTCATTTTGAAATCCGGCTCGCTCCCGACCTTTGGATTTGACCTATCTATAGCCATCTAGTCAAATATTTCTTATCAATTTTCAAACCTTACCCGACCATCTTAAGCTCTCACCCCTCGGTAAGTATATAAATTTTTCTCCAAACTCTAGTCGTCGGTCATCATGAGTCGACAATATACTATCTAAAATTCTTCATTCTCTTCCTCCACAATGCAAACTTCGGCCAAATTCTAGTGATCACTCTTGTCTTCTTTTCTCTAGCTCTCTTAAAATGAAAATAAGAAATCACGCGATTTTGGCTGTAACTTCTTAACCGTTTAGAGTTAACTATCATTGTCAGTGCCAAATTTTTTGTTTTTCAGTTCCGTATAAACAAAAAGTATTCGTCGTCGTCTCTATCCCGACGCTCCTCCGAGCGCCACCAAAAGTCAACAGTCACTGTTGGAAAAAAAAAAAAGTGTTCTTGTTTTTTTCTATTTACATTTATTTGTGTTTTTTAAATCATTGGATTATTGTTGTTGCTTTTTCAAGCTGCAGCTCTCACTTTGCTCTTTGATTTCACATTTAATAAAATATCTTCAGTTCTATTATTAAAGTTTTCTAGTTTCGAGCTTTTGTGATTTTGTCGCTCGACATGCTCGGACGTATTGGAGATACAATATTATGTTCAATTACTTGCGTCAAGCCGGTTATGAGTTTGGTTCCACTGGAATTTCTATAATTTCTACTCTATGCCCGCCTTCTATTGCATAACCTAAAAAAGCTATAAACAAAGTACCAAAGTGGTTGCGAGAACGATACGCTTTGGTTACCAGCGACCAGCTTTCAATACTAGTTGTTACCTTACGCTGCCATTTTTCTATATTATTGAATAGCAAGGTTGGGGGCTAAGATAACTCAGATGGGAGAGCCGTGTTATGGTGACCTTATTGCACGGTTCAGAGAGCACGTGTGTATGTGATACAAGTGAATGTGTATGAAAAAGTTTTCGTAAAGTTTCGTTGTTCGTTCCGTCGTCGACCCTATTACGATGGCCCAAGAGGATTGGAGGACGAAAGGCCCTGTCCAAAAAGGGAATCAAATAGTCCTTTGTTTATTTCGGGTATCGTCACGCGGCTTAATTCCGATCACTCCCTCAGGAATAGGAGGCAATAATAGAACGAACATTAGAGAGTACTGCCCTTTCTCGTCTAATAAGTCAAGTTTCCAAAGCCATCTCTTAAGAGATAGAGCACTCCTTACTCGACAACTCAAAGATGACCGGTACAAAACCATGTGATTTGTCCTCGTTTACATACCCTTCTGCCTTCTGGCACTATTTAGCCCTGCCTACTCCTCTTCTACTTGTCTTTGCTCTTTATTGTTTTCAAACCTTTTTCGTAAAAATGTTTTTGAGACTTACCTTTTCTAAGGAAATCATAATACTTTATCATTAGGTCACCTCGGCGGTGATTTAACTACTACTAAATAAGTCAATTTTTAAAAAATTATGTGTGTGATCAGAATCCGCTACTTTTAGAAAATGTAAAATAGTGTCAATGTGCTCGTCAATATTGAAAAAAAGACAAAAATACATGAAGGTGAAATATGCCAAATTATTGTTTAAATTGATAATATCATTGTTTGCTAGTTTTTTTTTTTTTTTTGTCTTGAACCTTCATCCATGATAGAAAAGTGATTTGTGATGTGAGTTCTTATGGCGAAAATGCCACTATGTCGTTCACAAACATCAAATCGTTTTTGTGGCCCTTGGTTGCATATTACACGGCTTATGTGTCTCGATACAATAAGAAAGTGGAAATGTTGTATAGCTTCGTTCCTACTTCAGTAAGTGATTCTTGTATGGTTAGATGAATAAAGCCGCGAACAATATCCAACAACTTTTGTGTTTCAAATGAGAAAAATATCCAACAACCTTGTTACTATAACTTTTGTAATATACTCAATACACAAAATTGGCATATGATTCAAATATCAATTCCTTAAAGACGTTTGAACAGTTAATACAAACACAAAGAATAGAGAGACGTAAAACAGTAATACATGAGATCTTCCTGCAAGTTTGCAATGGCTAACGACAGCGAAAGTACCATTTCTTCTAAACGTTACAGAAACAAAAGCAGGGTTTTTTCCCGTGTCCCATGACATGGCAGGAACAACTATCTCGCGTGTCCCATCTGGATGTGTTCGATCAGAAAACGTTTGAGTGTGTGCACTGAAAACCATCCTGGGCTTAAGTGCATGGAAGATGTATTCTGTTGCGTTTTGTGGAAGTGTTTGTGATAAATCGTAGGGTCCAGCCGAAAAAGGTTGCCTAAAAAAGATAATAAACTTGTGTTAAAAGATCATATTTTGTGAATATAAGAGAAATCATAAAGCATACGGTCTGTCTTATAGGGAAAATGTAACGGGAAATGTCACCTAATAGGTATCAGCTTTGGTCCAATTTCTATCTGCTTAACCAAATTCTTCTAAACAAAAACCAGTGATGACCTATGACAGCCATTTTCGGGAAGCGCCATATCAGCACCATATAATTAAAAAAAAAAAAAGTCAACATGGTCAAAAATTTCGATACTTTAGCTGCTGTGACATCATTTTGACCAGGTATCAAGTGACAATACTTAAAACTAAAATTCTTGAAAGTTTGTTGACTATTATTTTCGGTCGAAAATGTCGGTTACCTAAAACAGAAATTGGAACAAAGTTGAATTATCTTTTTATGCTATTAGCCCTATTTTATATATAGAATTCATTTACCTTTTGTCCAATGGTTGTGCTCCTTCATGAACATTGTGTGCTGTTTGATGCAACGGAAAATGAAGCAAGAGCACAGGACCCGACCCTGATGACATGGCGTTCTCCCTCCAATCATAATCATATTTCGGACTCTTAATTCCCAAATTCTCATTCGCATTCATCACATTTTCCATTTGCATTTCTAAGCATTCTGTTTCCAAAGCTTTTTCAACACTAAACCGTAACTCATTATTTCCACATAATAACGCCACAGAATTAAGTGAAACAAAATTAACATTTCCAATATCAAACGCACCACAACCAGCAGAATCCAATCCCGGGAAGCTTCTGATTATTTTATTAACAGAGATTTTATCCAAATCGTTGCATTTTCCAATGTCCCGATCTCCAGGAACAACATGATATGGAAGATCAAGAAACGGACCTAATAAATTATGAAACTGTTGTATTACGGTTGACCATTTGCTTTGACTTAATTCTGATCCTTGTGAAGAAACGTCTCCTAATACAATCAGCATATCAGGCTTCAAGAATTCGAATGATTTCTGGTTGAAATATTAACATGTGAAGGATCAGATTATGAAGCTTTTATTTGAGAATCCTTCAAAGGAAAACATCAATATTATTAGAAACTGTCGTACACCATGCTTAATAATACTAATAACAATAAGAACATAGCAATAATGACAATGGAACCAATATAAGATCGGGAGTGTTTGGCATTGCATTATAAAAATGACTATGTGCTACAGGAGACGTGTTTGGATGTGCATATGTTGTTTGAAGTCGATTAGCATTTATTCGAGTGTTTGACCTATTCTAATCATATAAGAGCTTAGAAACACAGATATCCGTCTGCGAACGCAATCTCAAACAGCCCCTTAGAAACATAATGACCCTAATTAGAGGGTGTTTGGCATTACGTATGGATACTATCTAATTATTGCATTTCAAAACACAGATAATACTATCTGAAAAAATGATTATCTGTGTTAATCGATTTTGCAAACACATACTCATAATCAGTTTCATTGTAACTACTCCTAAACCGATTATTTGAACCCTAAATAATCAAACAAACATAATCATTTCCACCTCACCCAAACACTAGATACTAATTAAGTACTTATCCACCACTCGAAAACCGCAACAATTAACCAAACAAATCACAATGCCAAACACCCTTTTCAACAATCTACAAAACCCAACTCCCAGATTCCCAATCAAATCCAAAAAAATCAAATAAAGTTTCAATCTTTAATAAAAAAAAAACATACTTTAAAGAATCTTAAAAGGTAAAAATCTTTGAAATGCTGATCCAAATCCAAATACCCGGATCCATATTTTTGACCCGATAACATCAAATCAGCAACCATCATGACTTTTAAATCATCTTGTTCTACATGATTATGAGTTTCTTGATTCTTGGGATTGGAAACGACGTCGCATGAGGGTGTAGGAATCCAGTTTTCATAGAATATGTAGAGGAATGTGAAGATGAATAGCAGTATATGTTTCAGAATCATGATATGATGTTGTTTGAGGGTAGTGAAATGAAATGAAATCTAGGGTTTTAGATGTTAAGTTGTGATTTTGCTTTTTTGGTTGACTTTTTAATAGAATCTAGTCGAGTCGAGTCAAGTCGAGTCGTAAACTCTGAAAGAGGGTTTGTTTAAGTTATGAGAGTGAATTCGGGTCGTTTGAAATAATATATTGTAGTTTACGAAATAAGGTTTTTTCATATTGAAAACGTAAAATGTCATTTAAGGTTAAAACGTCAAATATACGAACTTATTACTTATTTTTGATTTGATATACATAAACAATATTAATATGTAATACACATTTAAACGGTAGTACTAAATATTCTTTCGATCAACAATATGTATTTAAGTATTGAGGTCGGTTTCAGTGTTTTTTGAATCACTATAATAATCTTCATTGCTATTCTTGTCTTCAAAGATAAATACTCGGAAACACACCATTCATCTCGTTTATATGTGAACTAGGGATTCGAGTTTCATATGTTCCATATCTACCTTATTTATAAATTCATCCTCTAAAATTCTGTAGCAAGCTTATTTCATGCCACGTGGGCTTTCCTTAGCTTCCTCAAGATTACACGTAACACCTAAACTAAAAAAAAAAAAAAAAAAAAATTGGATTTAGGTTAAATCACGTGCTTGCTGACATTTACTGTCCCATACCCACCATCACTCCACTACTGTTGCCCTTTTCCTCTTTACCAAATCGATTCACCAGATTATCTTATTGCTTTTCTAATGGAAAACCATAGGAGGCTCCAAATATTACACGTGGACATGAATAATCAGTAACTGTTTAACACTTTGACCCATATTTTCCTATCAAAGCCATACGCAACTCTGTCTTTGAAAAAGATGACCATCCTACTCCCCTTTTCCTGTTCGTCCTCTCCTTTTCTTTTATTTATACACTACCGATTGCATTTTGTTTTGTAAATTCATGAATGAGTCACTGGATCGGCTTCAAATCAGTATGTACAATTTATGTTTTCGTTTCATTCATGAATTTACAAATCAGTATGTACAATAAATAATATGGATCTCATTGAATGTGTTTACAGATCGAGTTCTTAAGATCTGTGCGATAAGTCGATAACTTCCTTCAACAGTTATTGATATTTCATAGGTATGATTTTGGTTCTTATAATTTAATTATTTATTAGATATGGCTGGATTCCTTATTTTGAGTCGTTTTGGTTTTTAAATTTCTCATTTTAGATCCATATATATTTTAAATATGTTTATGATTTTGTTTGATTTCTACTATGTTTGTAGTTAGCATGCACATTTTGACAAATTTCCTGTCCACCATTGAAGCGATTAAGTACACTCATAGTTGAAGATTTGATTCGGAGAGTTGAAAAATTTTGACAAATTTCTTGTCCACCATTTTACTATGTTTGATTTCGGTAAATATATTTTCAAGATTTGATTCGGAGAACACCACTCAATAAGCCATTAAGTACACTCATAGTTGGTATTAACAAAGACAACAAAACTGTAATGGATTTCCATCTATGGTAACGACTTTAGGTTTAGTTAGTTGATGAAGATTATAAGTGATTCATACGTTATGATATGACTCAATTTTATTGCAGGAAAAGAACTATGAATATTGAATAGTATTAATTTGGGTCATATTAAATTGTTTATTTGGGTGCTGAAAGTAGTAGAGCAACAAAACTCTAATGGATTATTAAGGGCCCATCAATCAAATTGTTTTACCCTTAAACATTACACATAATATAATATCACAAAGACTGGATGAATTTTGAGGTTGCCTAGAAACTGGACACGTATACATCTTACTACATTACATGTGGATATTCATGCTTGATGAAAGACAATTTGTCTACTCTCACACGTTTACTCTAAACACATGTTCACATAGTAGATAACTATTTCACCCACTAGACCATTATATTTCCTCTTTATTACCATACCGTGGTTACACTATTTATCTTCCACCCTCAACACCTATCTTGATCTTATTCCATGTGTTTGCAACAAATTTTTTGTTGGTGATTACTTTCTTGCATTGGTTGATTCTTCTTCTTTCATTACCATTTTCGTTTTTGAATTTTAATTTATGTAAAAGTATACGAGGTTTGTGTTTTAGTTTTTAATAACACTAATTTGGTTTATGGTACCATCTCCCAGTTTCTTGTTAAAGATGGTGTGGTAGACGTTGGAAGCGTGACGATGATGAAACATCTCATAACTATTTTGTAAGAATTTTGAAGGTACGTACTTTCTTTAGTTTTTAGTTTTTTAGAGAATATATCATATTATAACTTCTCACTAACTCACTTTTGTTTTGTATTTACTTTTTATCTCTTATTTGTTGAAAATTCATTCTAATCTGCTGTTCAAAAACTTATTACACAGTTTTTTCATATATTTAGTCATAAATTTTAACATCATGTAATCCTTCTTTCATATTGTTTCAGTATTTCATTGAATATTTGTATTTTTTCTTTTAGAATGGTTGTTAGTCTTTGTTAGAATAATTTTGATTGTGTTATATAGTGCTTTCTTTTGTTTAATCATAACTTAGGTTAGAAATATTTTCTATGTGTTTTAATGAGGTATGATATTATACACATAAAAGCTTATTAAAGTTTTAAAGGGTAAATTAGGAGTAAAGTTTGACTCTATCCGTCTAATTAATGATCTTAGAATTATTTAAATACAAATATTTTTGATATGTTTTATGTCTTTTTATAATTTATTTACTTAATTTTATGTAATATTAAATTGCAGGAAAAATAGATCCAAATGAAAAAGGGGTGGAGTTGTTATTATGCAGTACAATGATATTGAGATGTTTAGCGTGTAACAATGAAGAAGATGTTTGTCTTTTTTGAGTAGTCAAATATTTGCACCCCTTTATTAATATTCACTAGAAATACTAAAAACCATACTCCTTAAACAAGTTTCAAATAAAACTTTTTCAATAATAGAGGCCACGAGTTTAATAAATCTTTCAATTGTTCCGCTAAATATAATGTATCTTTAATTGAAATGGTTTAAATGACATAAGATATATATTTGGATTTTGGACTTATATAGAAGGTTTTCCAAATAAATGGAATTAGTGGAGCAATAAGTTATATAATGGTAAACTCGAAATACATTATTTTAGATATATAATTTGATGAGTTATTAAAATTTGATATGACAACAAGCTTTAAATAAAATTTGTTTTAAAATGAATAGGATGATATAAAAATTGTATCTCATATTCATCTCTTATTTAAAGATGATTTCGCCATTAAACTATTTTGTTTTTTATATTGAAAGTGGTATAACTATGAAAGCGGCGTAACTATGAAAGTATCAATGCTACACGTTTTATAAGCTTTTAAAATCAGTACCAACGGTTATTCTACTAAAATATAGGGAACGAAGATGACGGCAATTATTTATAGCAACCACCTACGCTATTTTGCCAAATTGCTTACACAATACAAGAGATACTATATCTCAAACGCTATTGTCACAAGAACGGAAGCTCGTTACCGTATCAGCCCCTATCCTTACTCATGGATATTAAACAACAGGACTCTTGTCGAGGAGCTTGTAGAGCCTATACCGACAACCCTTTCGTGTGACTTTGAATTTACCAGATTTGGTGACCTACACAGATTTGCTGATTCTCAAAGCTTCCATAGTAAAAACTATATTTTCTATCAACCGTATACCTCCATTTTCTCACTTTTCATATATACAATTGATTTATTTCCGTGTTAAAATGTAGATGTGAGAGTCGTTGTGTTGAAATGCTTTGAAAGTAAAGAACAAGGATCAGATGTTGTTACAAGAAGGGATGTAGTCATCGTCAACGAAGAGTATGATGTTGGGAGGGGAAAATGTAACACGACATGGAAAGTTGTTTTTAGTTTTTCTAATATTATGATGTATAGGTCATCTATGTTATGTTATCGATCAATAAGAAGGAAACTCTACTTTGAATTTTAGTAATTATTGAACTCTTTATGAAGATTTGTTTTGTAGCTACAATACAACTTGTTTCCATTTATATTTTATTACTCGTATATATATTCTCAACCTTTTAAATTCTCTAAGAAATCAACTTATATCCGTATTTAAAACTCCGCAACAATCAACCAGGGCTGTGCTACGCACAGCCTTAGAATTTCCCTAGTCTTCTTTATATAAAAGGTTACATTTTTTCAACATGATAGGAGTTGAAAGAGTTTAAAATCCGATTAACCTTAAAATATGATCTCAAGCCAAAATTATATGTAATTCGTTTATTAACATACATTAACCCTACAATAGATATCCTAAGCAGTAAACTTTATCATTTCATTTAATATTCGTTACAATAAATAAAATTAATAAAACTGTATAGAAATTTAACAAACTTTTATCGAATTGACAATATATAAAATAAATTTTATAAAATCATCATTGAATGTAATATACTTTCATTTTTCATTTCGTTAACATTGTATTTAAAATACAATAATTTTGTTTGCTTTTTTCCCAAATTAGTGTCTTAGGAATCTTTGGCTTGCCCTTTTCACAACCTTCTATACACAACCCTACACCACACTCCAGGATACTGAGTTAACTCACCTCGCTCAACCGATCCGACTCGACAATATTATACATTTTATCATCATAAAACACACTCTTCAATACTAAAGAAAGGAATTACTTACCAAAAAGGGCACCTACTATTAAAGCAACCTTAATTATAATTCTTTCATGTTAGACATATGCAAAAAAAACCAAACCTCATTACCTTGTACACAAAAACAAGTTAACATGCTTACAATATCGACCCGAAAATTTGTTATTTTAGTCGGTTTTTTATCGTTCTTTGAATGTTCTTCGAGTACTATGTTCACTATAACGAATAATTGTCCATTTACAATATGGCCTGCTACGCTTTCTGGAGCAGGAACAACTCCACTTCCAACTACGGGGTTTCAATTAAATTCGGGCCATAGTGCGCAAATCCCTACAACTCCAAAATGGTCGGGGAGAGTTTGGGCTAGAACGGGGTGTACGTTTGATGCAACTGGTGTAGGGAAATGTGAAACCGCGGATTGTGGTGGGAAGATGGAATGTGGTGGAATGGGTGCTACACCACCTGCGTCGTTGTTTGAGATAACGATTGGTGGTTACAATAATTTGGATTATTATGATGTTAGTTTTGTTGATGGTTATAATCTTCCGGTTATTGTTGTTCCTCGGTCTACTGCTAGTGGTTGTAATGCCACCGGGTGTGCTTCAGATATTAATATGGGTGAGTTTTGTATATTTATCGTTGCTGTAACAAATTTGTCATTTGGACGCACTTTTGTTTACTCGGATAAGAAAAATGTGTAACTTTTTGTGAAACGCTCATATTTATGTAAAAGGCAGTGCGAATAGTTTTTCTTACATATTTTCAGTTGCTTATAAATGTCTATTTCTTTCATGTTTGCAGGCTGCCCGAAAGAGCTTCAAGTGGTTGGCAGCGATGGTGGTGGACCTGCAGGCCGAGTGATTGCTTGCAATAGTGCTTGTGGTGCATTTCGAATGGATGAGTATTGTTGTGCTGGGCAATTTGCGAATCCAAATACATGCAAACCATCTTACTACTCTAGCTTTTTTAAAAGAGCTTGTCCACGAGCTTATAGCTACGCGTTTGATGATGGGACTAGCACGTTTACTTGCAATGCTTATGAATACGCCATTATCTTTTGCCCAAATGCCAATAACAACGGGTAAGTTGTATATTAAATCAACATAGTTTTTGGTCAAACGGGTCAGGTTGGGTAGACCAACAAACATTTATTTTTACATTTTAAAATGTTTTTTTCCGTATAAATAACTTGTATGTTTCTTAGGAATTTTATTTGATTTGACTTGTTTGAAGTTAAACACGAGTAATGAGTCAATGTATTTAATTGAGTCTCGATACTTTTGCTTTGCAATGTAGGATGAAGCAACCAGTCGAGCCTGGGCCGTTGACAGCCCCACAAATGACAGACGGAACGATAAAAGGGTCTACACGAACACACACATCGTCAAACGCCATTTTACAAGTCTCTATATCAATATGTATCACTGTAGTTTCATTTCTCCCGTTGTACCTAGTACACATGTAACTTTCTTTAGTCGCTTTCCTCATACGTATGTTAATTTAGTTACGTTCGATCTCTTGTAATAGATGTAGATGCACTTGCAACTTGCGAATGTGAAGCTAGCCGAGGTTTATACGTTTCATTTAATCCAAAATGTGGGAAATCGTGAAATTATTTGAAGACTTAATTCAATCTGATTTACTAAATTTGATTTTCTTAGTACAAAAATGTCATGTTTTCGGGTTGTGCATGAATGTTATGTTTCCGAGTTAGCCCCGAAAACCGAAGACATGACATTTCCGGGTCGTGCATGAATAATTTTGGGACGAAGTGGTTTATGTGTACCTAAAAAGATATCCTCTTCGTCCCAAAATTATTGTACACATAAACCACTGTTTAAGAAAAATAGTGTTATCATTTGACAATTAATTAATAACTATATTTACTTTTGTAAATAAGAATTCTGATTTGGTATAATATTGTAATCTTTAATGATTCTAATTTTTTTTTTTTTTTTTTTTTTTTTTTTTTTTTTTTTTTTTTTTTTTAGAAAGGCAAATGTTAGTGATTCGGGGCCACATGCGACCCACGAATTTTAATAATATTTTGGCCAAGCCAAAAATGAAAAATATACAATAAATACCGGGGCTAACTCGGAAACATAACATTCAAATGCTTGCTTATAAAATGTCATGTTTCCGGGTCGGTGCAAGTTATTTTTGGCTGCCTAGATTGCTTATTTAGAGCTCATTTTGGGTTACTTAGACTACCTAGGTGGACAACTATAAACTAATTATTTACGGCTTATATTAGACTGTTTATTTAGACTACTTAGACTATTTATTTCAGACTGCTTATTTAGAGCATCTTTGGTCTTATTAACGACTTATTGGAAGATCTTTACCTTGCTTATTTGTAGCTTATGCCAGCATGAAATGCATTAAAATTTTCATAGATAAGTAAACGTACGATAGTATCCGATGGAGACAATGTCAATATTTTGGTAGACCGGAGGGATGAAAAGAGTTCAGTTACGCATCCAATTATGTCCATGTGAACTTGACCAAGAGACATTAGTGAAAACAAGAAGACTAAGGAGTTATAATTAGAGATGTCAAAGTATTCCAGTTTAGGAATATTTATGACACACATAAAAGAAGTAACACGACTCCATCTATTTTCTGAAAAATGTACTCGTAATTTTTTCAAAGATAGTGAGCGGACCTTTAATGTCAACAAGTTGTCTTAAGACACGTTTATCTCGAGATTAAACTCATCCAAACCATGGCAACCAAATATCATATTCTCGATGATTTTTCTCCCGTATATTTAAGAGATAGTAGATTAACTTTCTTTAAACACGGAGATAAAACAAGTCACTTAGAAAAAACTACTAATTTGAATCCAATTTTTAAGATTTAATCAGTGAGCTTATCACAAGACTTATTCCATATAAACGGTTTACTGTTTATTCCATATTTTAAAAAATCAATATTCTATACTACTACTACCGATTTTATTAGTGGTTATATTTGATACCGAACTAAACTAAACTGATATCGTTCGATATATCTTAATACGATGCTAGATACCAATAAAACGATTCCAAAACCAATCCCAAACACCCCTTAAATCTACAAACTTGGAAACTAGTACAAAACCCTTTCTCTATTATATTATTGAAATCACAAACCCAATCCAAAACCAAAACCCATCTTTCTTCTTCACATTCATACAAAAATGGGTGCCGGCGATAATCAAGGCGAACTCGTAATCCACAAACCAAACCCACAATTTCTAGACCAAAACCCTATAACCCAATTCCAAACTAAATTCAAAAATCTAGAAAATGGGTTTAAAGGTTGGCTATCCAAACAATCTTTACCGGTGGAAGCCGCCGTGGTTACTCTCACCAGCGCCGCCCAAGGCGCCGCCATGGGTGGCTTTATGGGTACACTTACTAACGATGCCACGTCAGCTTTGTCGCCGCCGGCGGCGCCAGGTGCACCTGGGTTTAACTCACAAGCTATGGCTTCTTTTCAACAAGCTCAGGTTTGATTTTTTTTTTCGATTAGGGTTTTTTTGGGTTTTTGTATATTTGTTTGAAAAAAGTAATCAAAATTGTATTTTTAAAATTGTTGATGTGATTATTGAAATACTTTTTATTTGTATAATTTTGATATGTTTGTTGATTGATATTGTTATATTTGGAAATTGGGTATTTTAGGTTGGATATTGATGAAATTTGATTTAGCTTATTTATGGGTTCACAAGCTTATTTTCGGCTTACTTTACTGACCTATGTGCCTAATGTCCAGTTTTAAGTCATATTTAGCGCATAAAGCAGAGAATAAGCCGGAAAAACTGACATTTTTAAAAATAATCCGAACAAAATAAGCTCCTAAACCTAAAAATAAGCTAAATAGGTACCCCTAATGACTGTTTTACTTGTTATTTGGTTAAAAACTGTAATTAAACTGTTTAGAGTGTTTCAATGGTACGTGTTTAGAGCGATGTGATTGTGAAGTGATTATCTGGTTATTATGTTTCTAGAATTCGGGGTCTAATTATCTAAGGGTGAAATAATCAGTTTTATTTGTTTAGGTCCCTTACTAGTCGGAATTTGCCTACACTCAAAACACCTATTTACCTAAATATAACAACATTAAACAGAAGCAAATTCAAACACTACTTCATGCATTAATGCTCGTTGATCTGATTCTAGTTATTCTGTATCAAATAATCACTTTTAAAACTCAGTGCCGAACACCCGGAATTGATTTAATATATTGATCAATAAATTTTCACCTCGTAATAAATTGTCAAAACTTGATACGGATTGTGTTATAAGCACTTACTATAAGTCCTGTAAAAAAATAGCTCTGAAACCATGTAATAAAATCTGACATATGGTTCCATTATATATGTCTTCTTAAAACGTTGTGTGCTGTATTACAGGCTCTTACTGGTGGACCCCTTATACAAGCCCGGAATTTTGCTGTTATGACGGGTGTTAACGCAGGCATATCTTGTGTGATGAGAAGATTGAGAGGCAAAGAAGATGTCCAATCTAGGTAACTATATATTAAGTTTGATTTGACGAGCGATAACACCTTTTAATTGTTATTTAATCATTTTTAATTTTAATTTGTAGTATGGTAGCAGCTTTTGGTTCTGGCGCTATGTTTTCTTTGGTTAGTGGTATGGGGGGTCCTAATCCCGCTACTAATGTGATCACATCTGGTGTTTTCTTTGCGCTCGTTCAAGGTGGACTCTTTAAGGTGAGCACAATAATATAAACAGTTCCTTTGGTTTGCCGGTTAATACACAGGAATACAGGATCTTGTCCTCATGTAAAGCTTTTGCGGGTTTGGTTGTTACGTTAATGTTTTATCATGGATCTGGTCTCTGGTTTATACTTTCAATGCTTCATTACGGGATTGGTACCTACTTTTCATTCTTTTTATGTGCACGAGGGAGCAAATCCGTATTGAAACGTTGAAAGTGGGACCAATTATATCTGTTAAGCAACAAGGACCAAGTTTTTGTAGTTTACTCATAAATTACCAGATTATCTGAAACGCTGTTTTTCGGTCTCGTTTAATTCATGTTGATATGATTCTATATCACATAATCACCTTCAAAACGCATAGCTAAACACCTCCCAAATAGCTCACATATCTAAAGTTTTTTTTATTATTGATTCGATAATCGATACATAATTTGATGCTAACTAAATTATTTATGCAGGTAGGGGAAAAGTTCTCAAAGCCACCAGTTGAAGATGTATTTTACAGTGAAACTAAAGCCATGTTGTCTACACTTGGTCTAGAAGGTTATGAGAAAAACTTCAAAAAGGGCTTGTTAAACGACACCACTTTGCCACTGCTTAATGACAGGTAAGTTTGAACTGCGTTAAAAGTAATGGTTGTTATTTCATCACATTTACTTATGAATAATCGATTCGGGTTATTTTTTATCCCTAACGAGTCAAACTAGTCAAATAAACAAATAGTTTATAGTGTTGTGGGTCAACCCAACTCGACCCGTCCTTTTTTGACCTATGATCCAACCCGCCCATATTACCGTATCCATTTTGAAGTCTTACACTTTTTGTTAGTCTAACTGATGATCGTTCTCTTGTGATATATGTAATCAGTGCTTTGCGAGAGGTTAGAATCCCTCCTGGACCACGACTAGTGATTCTTGATCATGTCGAAAGGTATGAATTTACCCCTCTTTTGGTACTCCGTTTTACAAAAAAGTCACCTACAAGATTTATGGTGCCATGTTACAGTCGAGAATTCCTAGTTCATTTTACTTTTTAATAAAATTTATAGGCACTAGGTTTAAGGCGGGTTGTATCTTTTTGATTATGCAGGACCAAGGAGGCGAGGAAAGCCGGTAAGAGGAAATAGGAGTGTGATTTACGAGCATTAGAAGATATGTTTTGTTAGTGGATTTATTTTTTATGTAATAACGTATGTTAACAATGAAGTTATACATGAGAATATGCTCGTTTTTTTATGTTATTATTATGCGATATTTCCTTTTGAAGTTAATTTGTTAGATAATCGTAAGCAGTTTGCTTCTGTCGAAACACACAAAATAAAGCCAGTTTTATTATCAAAGATTAAAACGGACGATGCAGACACAACCGTAACAAACAACAACAAACAAAACAACTTGTTTATGTTTATAATTTACATACTTCCATATCAAACATTATAACACAACCAATGATTGACAAAATCATAGGGAAAAAACCGCGCACTAAGGATCAAACGATGCTGATTCAATGAGCTTGTGAGCAGCGGAAAGCTGCTCCATCAACGAAACCAAATGAGCATGATATTCATTAGCTTGATCCACTGTTTCAGCTTCAAGATCACCGAGCTGTGTGCATAGCCGCTCCTCTGCTTCTTCTGCAACACGTACACGGTCCCACATTTTTAGCAGCTCAGTTTTCATATTCTCTTCTCTTTGGAGGCTAAGCATAAGTTCTCTTTCGAGTTCCTCGTTTCGCCTCTTCAGGTCCTCCATTGTTGAGGTTAGATTGTTGTGTTTTTTTGTTGGATATTTATAAGTTGTTGAACTAGATTGAATATGTCTAGGTTCAATGTATTTTATATAATTGACTTGCCCATTTTTAATTGATTTCAAATGCCCTTTCAGTCCTCATAAATTGCCCCTAATGTTGGTTCCTTCATCCTTGGATGGGACTCTAGAGATGTAGGGGAATTTTAATATCTTTAATGATGACTCGGTTCTTGCGTCGACTGTAATTTTAATTTACTAACAGAAATACCCAACTTTTGAATCCCAGTAAGTAGTAATGGATGATAGGCTATACTCCTTAAGACCTGAAACTCGATCTAAAACCGACACTAAAATAAACGGGTTAGGTTGTGTAATCATGACCTGCCAAAGCCACTACCCGATAATGTCAGGTAGTGTTTGTGTTGACCATTTTGGTACCGTCAAGTTGAATTCTTAATAACTATATATAGCCAAATGGTCAAAATTGCCACATTTAGTATAAATATATATCACATATTAGTCGTGGAGCCGGTTAGTGAATCCCCTTTATTAGAGTCCTAACTCTCGGATGGTATAGCAATACTGTAGTTGACATGACCTGAATCCGACATGAAAATAAACGGGTATGTTGTCAAATCATGACCTGCCACACCGCTAACCCGGTTTGTTTTTCAGGTTGGGTTCGGGTTGGCCATTTGGGTAAATGGGTTGACCCGCCAACCCAAAGTTTTTTGAAGGATTTTTCTTAATAACAGTATATAAGTAAATCTTTAAAGCTGGCACATCTAGTATACATATCAATATCTTCTCTGGTATATACTATATATGCATTCGTACATACTTACCTGTTGATTTTCTTGCTTAACGGTAATCAAGAGCGTTAGCTAATTTCATATTCAACAACAGAAAATGACAAACTTCCTCTGCTTGAGTTAAACTTATTCCTTCCATTGAACGGTATCAAGTTAATGACTACAACTTGATGGAATAAACGTACTAAAACGACAATGAGTGGAGTATAACGTACACGATATGTCAGCTGCTAGAAGCCATTCTCTCTATCTTTCTAACATTGCTACTTCATGCTCTGGATCCTATAAAATCTAGAATAAACTCCTTCAGATTGCGCTACCAAATCCAAATGCGTACCCATTTCCACCACCTTACCTTTTGCCATAACGACTATGATATCCGAGTGCACAACAGTCGAAAGCCTGTGTGCAACTGTAATCTGTGTCAACTGTAACCCACCATTTCCATTCCTGTTTATCGATTCCATTGCATTTACGACGGCTCTTTCAGATTCCGCATCAAGTGCACTTGTTGCTTCATCAAGAAGCATAATAGCGGGCTTTTTCAACAAACTTCTTGCGATCGCAATTCTTTGCTTTTGTCCTCCTGAAAGTTGGCACCCTTTTTCTCCAACCACAGTATCGTACCCGTCTGGCAAGTTGCATATAAACTCGTGGATATTTGCTTCTTTGGAAACCTCTATAATTTCGCTTTCGGAGGCTGTTTCTGTTCCATAACATATGTTGTCGCGAATGGAGCAGCTAAACAGCAACGGTTCTTGTTGCACCAAACCAATCTGTTTCCTTAAGTTTCTCAGATTATATTGTGTTATATTTCTTCCATCGATTAGTATCATTCCTTCTGATGGAACGTAAAAGCGTAACAAAAGGGCTAAGACTGACGACTTTCCGGCTCCACTTGGTCCAACTAGAGCCACCTTTGATCCAGCTTCAATACGTAAACTAAATTTATCAAGTATCTTCATTTCTGGTCTTAACGGATAGCTAAACTCAATATTTTGAAACTCGATATCTCCTATGATTTTCTTAGAAGGTGGGCTTTCGGGTTCATCTGGTTCAATTTCTGTCTTTCTATCTAGAGCTTGAAAAACAGGAGTTAATATATTAACAGCCGAGATTACAGTCGGGATTAAAGTCCATAACTCGGTAATCGAAGGAACAGTAAGCGAAAAAATCTGGTACGAACGAATCCCGTCTTCAAAACTTGCTTGTTTTTTTTCTACCAAAACAGTTGAATACCATAAAGCGACAGCATGAGCAATGTTCCATAAACAAAGTGACACACCTTGAATAAAACCATACCCTAAACTTTGCTTTCTGCTCTTTTTAAGCGGTTTATCTAAACACACTTTAGCCTTTTCGAGTATGTGTTCTTCGTGACAGAAAGAAGCAATGGTTCTTATGTTTGTTGCGGATTCTGAAGCAAGTGAAATAACTTCTGAATGTGCTGCAGCTGTGTCTCCTGAAAATCCTTTGGCGGATTTCGCTTGAATTAGACCACCAATGAAGTGACATGGCATAACCGCCCATGCTACTAGACCCATTCGCCAGTTAACGATCATGCTAACCACTGTTGCGATTAATATTGAGGAAATGCACTGTACGATGACTGACATACGGTCGGATATTATTGTTTTGACCGTGGATGTTTCGTTTATGATTCTTGAGGTTAAGGAACCGACATTGTTTTCGGGTTTGTCAAACCATGCTAATTCGTTGCGAAGTACCGCTGTAAGATAGAAAACATAAGTAAACGGGTCGAAATTGTCACATCTATTAAAAACGATAGTGGTCTGTATTCAGTATCTGAATACAAAGCTTGTCGAAGATTTGTCATCGATTTCTCTCCGATTACTCCATAAAAGTAATGCTGCAATGTCAAGCTAAAGAGTGAAAGCAAACCGATTCCAGAAAAGAGTAACGAATACCATCCCACTTTCTCTTTAGCACCATCTTTGTAATATGCAACTCCTATTGTTATAATAAAGAAACCGAAAACTGGTTTTGAAATGCCGGAAAATGCTGCAGCAAACGAGCCGACACCAATTTTTACAAACTCTCGGTTGTTTAAACCAAACCAGATTCTAAAAAATATATCTTTTTTCACACTTTCATCTTGTTCGTCTTTTTTGGGAGTCTCGCTTACGATTTTGTTAGTTTTTGTATCACTTTTAAGTTCCTCTTGTTGTACAACAGGAAGTTGTTGATCTGTTCTTTCTGTCTCTTTAACGGGATTTGCAGTGCTGAGAAAAAACATAATTTGAATCAGTAAGAAATTTGTCCATCTTTTAAGAATAAAGGTGGCTATTTTGACGCATTAACATATAAATAGGCTTGTTCGGGTTATGTTTGATCTCTAACGGGTTCAAACTTGTACAAATTGTTCCTTTTAGCAGAAGAAAACGCGCCAAATGGGTCAATAGTCCCAAAATGTATTTTTGATGCATAAAAGATGCTAAATCATTTTATTCAAAACAGATTATTACTGATTTAATTCAATATTTTAATATTATTTATAATTTTTTTTAAAGAAGATTAGGCTTGAATTGTTTCGGGTCAACCCAACCCGACCCACCCTCTGTTGGCCGGTACCAAACATTTTGTAATCATTTTGACACACTAATCATATTTGACCCGTTACCCAACCCGCCCATATAGGGCCTCTAACTTTGAACATGCACAGTAGCTTATACCGACCTTTTTTCACCCTCTGTGCTAATATTCTGCATATTAAATAAGTTACTATAAAACTCGCTCGTTTGAAGCAAGTTACTGTGAGTTCCTGTTTCTGTGACTTGTCCATTTTGTACTACTACAATTATATCTGCGTTAACAATTGTCGACATCCTGTGTGCAATTAGTATAACTGTTCTTCCTTTCATTGCACTTTCGAGTGCATCTTGAACTAGTTTTTCGGATTCCGAATCAAGTGCACTTGTTGCTTCATCAAGCAAAAGAATCGGTGGATTTTTCAGTATGGCTCTTGCAATAGCAATTCTTTGTTTTTGTCCGCCCGATATTTGTACACCCCGTTGTCCTACCTTTATTAACAAAAAATATTTATTTGGAATTTAGTATTATGACAAGTTATTTAGAAGGTTAATGCAACTTACGTCTGTTAAGTACTGATTTGGGAGTTGGGATATGAAAGTGTGGGCGTTTGCCATAGTTGACGCTCTCTCAATCTGTTCATCATCGGCATCTTTGTTTCCTACTTTCATGTTGTCCTTTATTGTGCCAGCAAAGAGTGCTGGCTCCTGTGAAACCGCTCCTATGTTTTTTCTTAGAAACTTTATGTCAAGATCCTTGACATTGTGGTTGTCGACGAGCACCTCACCTAACCGTCACAAACTAATTAGATATAACTCTAAATATGTGTCTTAAGAGTTAGTAGGCTAAATATTCAAACCTTTTTCAGGATCATAGAATCTTGGAATGAGAGAAATAATGGTACTTTTTCCGCACCCGCTACTACCCACTAAAGCAACAACTTTTCCTGCAGGAATTGATAACGAAAATCCTTGAAGGATCATTTTTTCTTGTCGTGACGGGTAAGCAAAATGCACGTCACGAATCTCGATGTTTCCATTAATCTTTTCAAGTGTCTCCCCTTTTGTATCATAACTTATAACGGATTTCCTGTCGATTACTTCAAAGACTTCTTTTCCTGCAGCTCTTACTTGATTAAAGATTTGCATATCTGGTGCTGCATATGTAATTGATCTGGAAGGAAACAACAAAGTAATGTAAAGCAGGATGGAGGGAGCACATTTTCTGTAATTTTACATATACTATATCGAAGTAGTAAAATGTTGTTATTCGATTCTTACATGGCTCCAAATAATATGCTCATCACCGCAGCTATAACATCACCACCTTGAGCTCGTTTGGCGACAACAACAATGGCTCCAATCCACACAATCAGAGCCCACGAACAAAACGTGACTGTTTGAAATATCCCGGTTCCAACTCCTTTAATCAGCGCTTCCCCTTTGCTAATAATTAACTGTCGTTGCATGCACTCTGAGAAAGATTTAATCGCGGAGTTTTCTCCAACAAACGCTAACACTGTTCTTATCTGAGAAACTGTCTAAAATGATTCAAATATTAAGTTTCAAGCACTTTCTGAATAAACGAGCTTACGAAATAGTAAATACTATTAACTTTCTAAGTGTTTACCTGTTCCACCATTACTGTGGCATCTGCTAAGTGCGTTGCTTTTGTGGCGGATATGGAGTTCATTTTCGTTGTATAAGTGGCTCCGATTATGAGAATCATGGGTACAACTAATAATGTGAGTAGTGCAACTTCCCAACATGATATAAAAGCTATTACAACTCCGGTAAAGAAGGTCGCAAAGCACGACAGAAAATGTCCCAACTGTGTACATAAGAGAATTTCGTCAAGGTCAAACGTGTTAAATATAAAAAGATAGGAGGTGACAAAAAGATAAGTGACATAAATGAAGAAAAGACGAAAAAAGGATCGGTGGGTCAACCCAACCCGACCTGACCGTTATAACATGCGCAAAAAAGTACCCATTTTGACCCGTTATCCGACCCATTTTCTGCAAATCTCTAGGTAGCAATTATTCAAGGCCCACGATATCACATACCTTTTCGCCAATAGCGTCCTGTATAATACTCATGTGATTACTAATACCCGTGATTATTTTCCCATTTGTCAACTCTGTGTCGAAAGCAGCAATCTCTTGTTTAAGAACCGCTTTCAAGTACGCTAGTCTCATTCGTGTAACTTGTCTTTCACTTGCATACATCCATCCTCCGGTTTCTGCATATCCCAAACCAAACATATGTAACCATTGTGCATTTATGATTTTTTAAATTGCATAAAAACGTAACCATGTAAAAACGATATTATTTATGCTTTTTTTTTTAAATCGTCAACAAAGAGTTTAAACTTCTAAAGTAGTTTTACCTATAATTCCAGCAGGAAATGTAGCAAATGCCATGTACCATACAAACGGTATAACCTAAGTGAAAATAGACACCGAAACCTTCTTGTTAGAGGTGTATTAAACAACAAAAAACAAATGTTGGATATCGACACAAACTATATATAGACAAGTATACTATTATTAGCTGCACGAACAAAACCATAATGGTGAAAAATCCTATTTTTCGGATTAAACATGTAAAGAAACATAAAACTAATATGAAACAGAACATTAAGAAAAAACTACCTTTGAAACTTGTTGAATAAATAAAGCACAGAAAGTAATGAACAATGCAATGACGGAAAATTATGCTTAAATCGGTATATGTTTACCTTCTTGAGGGCTTTAACCATTTCAACATCATTGTGTATATTACTACCAAAGGCGTCTATAGCTTTCCCAAGTAGCAAATAACCAAGCGGTTGTGCTAGTCCGTGAATAAGAGAACCAAACGACGCAAAAGCCATTAAAGTATAATCCAAGGAATCAGCATAGCTTAAAAGCTTGCTAAATGGTAATGGCTGATCACTCAAAATCACCTTTTCGTCATCTGTTATTTTTTTTGTGCCAACTTTCTTCATTGTGCATGCAAGTATGCAACCACACTTTCTTTCGTTAAACATTTGGTTTTATTTATACGGTGTGTAGTGATTTAATAATGTAAATTAAAAGAGCATCAGAATCTCGAATGCATATTCTTGCGGCTTTGTAAAATAAGAAGAACATGAAAGATCAACGCTTGTTTTGTTTTGAATGTTTTGTATGTTTGTTTTTGGACTATGAGCAGTTGTGATATTGTTTACATGTGTAGATGTTGATATAACGAAATACAATGCTGTTGTCGTTTTTTATTTTTCTGCCGTCCTTGCAGCATATTCTTTGTGACTGTATCTAATATGCCACGCTTGGTCTACTTCCATGGCATCAACGGAAACAGATTCATAGTTTTTGTTCTTGCCTTTAAGGAATCATAACAAGTCTTTTGGTTTCGGATTCTGTACACGTTTTCATTACTAGAATGGTATATACTGATTTTCGGCAAATATAAGCGTTACATATGTTTAAACGTACCTTCTGTCTCTTGCAACAATTTATGGAGTTAAAATTATTTCTTGCTAACATAACATTTTCGTTCTAGCAGAGGTGGCAAGATCAGCAAGAAGGGTTGACCCGAAAATACTTTTTATCCATTGCATTAATTACAATAAATAATACTATAACAATAATACTATAAATCTTTGTACACACTACACACATCGAAAAGACATTTGGACGACTCTCAACATGTTTGACCCTTTCCTCTTTCGTCTTGTTTTAGATGAAAGTTAGATTTTCTATGCATAATCCAAAGTTACAAAAATATCCGAGTATATAGGATTCTTTTGGCATTTCAAAAAATCAATCGCGTTTGTTTTATGAAACAAAAGATTATTCAAGTTGGCTTTGCGGTCTTGCATATAAGGCAGGCATCATACGCATACACTATGAAATGAATGCTTTGCATAAGTCATGATCAAGAGTGTTGATGCTATAAACGAAAAGAAGGCATTCAAATAATAATCAAATGTAGTTTAACCATATGAATAATCCAAAGTTTCGAAATTCTTAGACATTTAATCACGAGATCTATTTATGATATTCTCGTAGTAAATAGTAAAAAGTATCTAAGAGAATCATTGTAGATGATTTTTTTTCCGGCATTACCATACTTATCTAACATCCATATGTCTAGCCGTTCAAAAGAAAGATATCGGTAGGTGCGCTACCATTGCAAGATATCCTTGGGGTTTAGTCACATAATGAGAATTGAACTTATAACCTTTCACCGTTCAACCATCCTAATAGAATGAAGATTGTTTAGATATGCACACAATCTTTTTTGCCCATTTTTATAAAAAGTTAGTAATCAATAAACAAAAAAAAAATAACAATATTATTATTACTAAATAATCTTAATTTAAAATCCTTTTTATCTAATAAAAGAGAGTTATGAGTGATGTCATATGGCTAATGTGGTGGATTATAAGATTGTCCACATATGATTGTATTTAACTTGATGATGTCATAAGCTTTATTATAAATAAATTTTAAATATTTACTTCTCCTAAGAAACCGATTGGGCTTTGTCGAGGCTCATTTTTTATTAATTTAAAACAAGATTAATCAATTTAAGCTAAAAGATTTTGAACTAAAACTATAAAACACTACACTTTTGATAATATACTTTTTTTATCGAAAGATTTTAATACTACCCTTATATACAACCCCGTATAATACACGGGGTCTAAACTAGTTAAAATGATATACTTTGTTGTATGCATCAAAAAAAAGACTTTGGATGACTTTCAATCTTCGTTATTCATTTACCTTAATTTCAAATGTTTCCTTGTTAGTTGTTTTCTATAATAACATTCCCACGTAAGGTTCAAAAGTTTTGCAAAATGAAAAGCGTCTTTTAGGATTATAGGTAGCGAATTCTAAGTAGTAAAGATTACATAAATGATCAATGTGGTTGTATCCAAATTTCACGTATAATTTTAAGTCTTAAAAAATAGACAAAATCTCCCTAACATATTCAAAACATAACATCAATAGCCTTCGTGTAAGTGAAGGTGCTTCAAATAGTCAGAGAAGAGTTCATAAACAGTCACATAAACATTTCATTGAATTACATCACTAAGGTCTCATAAATTTATAATATGGGCTACACATATTGGGCTTGGTATTATACAAACTTGGGCTTTTCAACAAAGCCCAAAAGCCCAACCTAAACTCATTTTTAAGTTGATTTAAATACCTAACAGAATCACGCCTAGAAACACTTCTCTGTGTTCTTAATCGTCGCCGCCGCCGCAGCAGGTAAACCAAAACCCTAATTTCGCTAATTTTAAATCAAACCTAATTGCTTATCTTAATCTATTCACAGATTCACAAATTCATCAAAAATGGTGTCAGGAAAGAAAACGGTAAATATATACATACACATATCTGTATCTATATATTTAATTTTCATTTATTGATATAATTTTATTTTTACAGAAGAAGACTCATGAGAGTATTAACAACAGATTGGCACTTGTCATGAAGAGTGGTAAATACACTCTTGGTTACAAAACTGTCCTTGAGTCTCTCAGGAGCTCCAAAGGTATATTTTATATATACATACACGTATCTGTATCTATATTTATTAGGAATATTGTCACATTGTAGACTAGTATCCTTTTTATATTTAGAAATTATTTTGTTTTGATAGCGGTTATCGACTAGTTTGTGATATTTGTGTACATATTGTGAATAGGATTTGGTTAGAATTGTAATTAAAGATTAGATTTTTCGGTGATTGGGAAATGTGGAATGATTCGCTTACTTGTGGTTGTAATTTGGTTGATCACAAGTTGTATTTTTCTTCCGCTAAATAGAATCGACGAGTGGTATATGCTTGCATGTTTTGTTTCCTTTTATACGAGATCGTGCACTAATATCCTCGCATATTAATTGAATTGCTCTTATGTTTATGTGTATTAGGGGGTGTTTGTTTGGGCTTATATAAGAAGCTTATGGCTTACTAACATTTCAGCTTATGTTTCATAAGTCCGGATTTTCCGGCTTATGTACCCATTTATGGTCTTATTAAACATAAGCCTAGATGTCAATAAGCCATAAGCCGCTTATATAAGCCCAAACAAACACTTCCTTAATGTATAATATAACAAAAGTAAAGTTATCGTGATTACGAAATTAACCAATATAGGTCTAGTAGTAGTTTGTATCTTAATTGCTTGAAAATGTACATTGTGATTAGGTAGTTTATTTCATGTATTGTTATTTGGTTTCGATTTAGTATTGATTGGATGGCAATTGCAGGCAAGTTGATTATCATATCCAACAATTGCCCACCTTTGAGGAAGTCCGAAATCGAGTACTATGCTATGCTCGCCAAGGTTGGAGTTCATCATTACAACGGAAGTAAGTTAGATCAATTTTCTTTTCGTCTCGTATTCATAGTTCATGGTTTGCTTGTTGGATAATGTTAATAAGAAACAATTCATAATGTAGTTTAGACTCGACCTTGTAAATATGAGTCAATATTAGTACCTGACTTTTATAATGACTTTTTCTTTTCGTTACTGATTACTCAAAACCCTTATTGAACTTTGATGTTGTTTAAACTTTCAGACAATGTGGATCTTGGAACAGCTTGTGGAAAGTATTTCCGTGTGTCATGCCTCAGCATTATCGATGCTGGTGATTCCGACATCATCAAGTCTCTCCCTGGTGACAATTAGAGATAAATGCAATAGGGTTTTAAAGATTCTTGTTTACCCAAGTGTTCGAGTTTAAATTTCTATTTGTTATCTTAAACCTGATGAATCTGTAGAAGACATGAATGTTTTAGCATTTTGAGCCTCTCGTAGTACACTTGTTCAATGAATGAAATTTTGGTTGCCATTTTGTTTTGTTTCCTTGTGATATTTATACGCTGTTTGTTCCAATTTTTTCTTGCATTAAAAAAGTTGCGTTTCTTGTCCCGACAAAGATAAATGATTGATAAACGTTATTAGACTGTCTGCGTTAGTCTGAGTTCATATTTTAAAGTTTTGTCGATGGTAAAAAACACAAGGATTGAGAAGCTTGAACGATAAGTGAAGGTCATTTCTGTTTGGTTTTTAGAAAATCAGAAAATCTTGATTCCATATGGAAATATTGTATGAATACGAAGCGTTTGCAATTTCATAACTCAACTTCATAAAAACTGTCGAAACAGTAATAAAGAATCGAATATTTGTAACCGGAAATTACAATAATCAAATAATATGTTTTGTAACATAAATCAAAGCAACTCTTTTCGAGTTGGAAGTATCGCTTATTGTTTTCAAAATTGTACAAATAAGGTTCATTTTTCCTTACTGTATCTCCATCTTTACAACAAATGCACCAAACTGTAACTCGCACACAAAAAACCACATGCAAATTCTTAAAACGAGTTAAAAACAATCACTTAATCCCGATACACTTAAGAAACTTTGTCCAGAGACTCACCACCTCCTTTTGTTCAAGAATATTAACAGGTTCGGTAAACTTAGCCGCCACACTAAGCTCTTCAAACGCACTCACGAGATTTTGAAGCCTTGCAACAAACTCAATCAACAAAGACGTAAATGTAGCAAGAGACAACGCACTTGCACTTTCGTAAGTATTCACTTCACGAATATTAAGAATTTGGTCACCAAGAATCGACAACCTTGAAGGCCACTGTGTTTGCTGTCTCAATACGTCTTCTGATGAACCCCAATGAACCATCGAAGGATGGTGTGACAAACTTGTAATGTTTCGTTCTAGGGTTTTGCTTGGAAGCGGTGGTTTTGGGTTTGGGTTAAGGTTTACTTCGCTTAAAGAGCTGATAATGTTCGGTTTTATTTCGTCTTCTTTGAATTCTTGAAAACGATTGTGGTCAAAATCTTTGGGTTGTCTTCCCGCTGCTGCCCATTTTTCCGAGTTGACTAAATGGTATGACTTTTGGTCTATTTTCATTTGGAGCTCTTCTGCGGCTTCGTGGACTTTATCAAGTAAGTCAATACCAGGGCTTAGTTTTTCTAGCTTTTCTACCTTGAGACCTAGCTCGCGTAGTATTTTCGCACCTTCAATACCGACTTTTTGAATCTCGTTTTTGAACATATTTCTCAGTTCAGATGATGCCTGTCAGAAATAAAATAAAAAAAGTCAGATCACACAAATTGACTTGTTTACATATGAATATGTTGATTTTACGTATGATTTATCTCTTAGGTCAAACGGGTATTATAATAAACAATGGGTCTACCATATCGAAAGTTGCCCATTGCTCAAAGTGCATTTTTAAGGCATAGAACCTCCTAAACCAGTCTATTCAGAATATCTGTTAATAAAATAAGCTGTAATTACAATCGACACATTTAATTATTATAATTGTTTTGAAACAAAAATTGTTTTGGCTTCCACCAAACCCGTTTTGACATACGCACCTATTTTGCCACTTCTAGGTGATTCCGTTCTAGATATTGGTTGTCAAGTAGCACACTCAGATCTATAATGAAAATATGTTTCTTGATTACAATAAAATCGGGCGTATATGTGGATGAGTAAACCGGGCCAGCCATAAACAGATTACAGTTGACCGTGGACCTTCATGGGGGATCAACCATAAGTAAACCAACAGCTCTATTTGGGTCCATGGTCATACGACTGCTAGAAATTCAGTTGCGGTAGAACTTCCACTTGAAATTCTAGGATCTATCGTCAATGCATCATATCTTATCATAAATATAACATAGTGATAGACATGAAATGTGATTACATCGTCAATACATCATGTACATATCATGGTCACAACGATATACATCAAAAATCTAGATTCACCAACACGTTCCTATGCGCAATCACATGGATATGAAAAAATATAAACATTTAAAATTACCTGTATTTCTGCAAGTATACAACCATGCATCGCCATGACCATAAAAGCACAATGCCTTAGCGCACCGCTAACTTTAACATAATTACTCCACGGATATCTAAACATTTTGTAACGTCCATGTGGTGGCTCCCAAACAGCAAAGCTCATCTTCAAAACGTAAAAATGAATGTCATTCCACATTTAACTCAAACACTAAATTATAAAAAATGAAGATAAATTCTAGAATTATAAAAACGTACGAGAGCATCTTCTTGACTTGTAGATTGTACAGCTGATCTATATCCACTATACAAAGGATCATCAGACGCTTGATATAAGAGAATTTTCGAAGGTATTCTTTCGTATCCAAAATGTTGTAGATAATTATTAACACAACCTACAAAAGAAAATTAATACTAATAAGAAAACAATTAATTCAACCACGAACCAAGCAGATTTATTTTGATTTACCTTCTAAGGAAGTAGCAACGCCCCTAAAATTCTTGACAACTAATTTATGCAAATCTTCACCGGCCCAAATGGGATAAACACAAATATTTACAACTAAACACACAGTAGCACCAACTGCAATCAACAACAATCGAGAAACCGCTGTCTGAACAAAATGTTGAGTCCCTGAAACGAGTACTATGCAGAAAGTCAACATAAAAACTCTGAACCCGTATTCGTATGCCTTCATTGACGGGTAGAGTTTCACATAGCTTGAAATAGAACCTAAAACATGAACACGATTCAGTATGAAGTAAGGATTAGAGATTGATTATTTGAATAAAGAAAATAATGAGCTAACCTGCTATAAATATGCTGACAACGATTACGATCTCTTGCCAATCACCAGCCCACATAGATATTTGAGCGACAATCAATGCAAGTACACCAGCCGAGAACGTGCCTAAAGCTCGGTTAAATCCTTTGCTAAGTGTTGCTCCTATCAAGATTCAAACAGGATCAAGATCAAGAACGATCAGGTCAAACTAAGTAAGCCAAGGTCAACATCAATGCAACCCATTATGATCAACTAAGCCTAACACTAACTATAAGTAATTTTTCTTACTGAAATTTCACGTTAAGAAATCCAGATATTAAAAACCCATATGAAACCAGAGTCAGGATCATGTAAAAATACTAAAAGTCTAAAAGGGTGTCCGTGATTAAGTTTCAAGAGTGACTATCTATTTCTTGCGTTTGCTAAACACAGATAATTAGAAAAAAAATGTATGCAAACCTCCCGAAAAAAGTGATGACGTGCATTTAGTTTTGAAATAGCAGGTTGGGACATGCTCTCTTAAACCGACATTTTGTGAACGTGTAATCTAATTTGAGAACACAATCCCAAACACCCACTAAATATCTTAGGAAGATTTGAGCCATCATTTAATTTATGCCCTTTATCAAAACTTCTAAACAAATCAATACATTTATAAAACTGACGCACACCCGTGTACAACTTTACCTAAAATTAGCCTATTTAAACGCGGGTGTACCTCAGTTTTAAAAAAGTTATATCCTTTCTATCAGAAGCTTCTCCAAATAAAAAAGTCACAACTTTTATAAAACCAACACACACTCGTGTACAACTTACATTAATTTAGCATATTTGAACATGGTGCATCCTTTTTATAAAAGTTATATCCTTTCTATTTCATCAAATTCTTCAAATCAAAAAAGTGTTAACCTTTATAAAACAAACATACACCCGTGTTCAACTTCACAATTACCTAATAGATTCAAACACGGGTATACATCGATTTTGTATTAGTTTTGTCGGCTATCAGCAAATTGTACAAATGAAAAAAAGAGTTTGCTAACCATTCGGGGCTTTGGATAATGAATTCAGACATTCATAATGAGGTTGTACACATGATCCATAAATGCATGGGCGGTTATAATAATGTACAACACAAGGGCTATGTTTAAAATCCTAAAATAAATCGAAACTTTAATATCAATAAAACACACCCGTGTACACCATCACATTAATTTAGCATATTTAAACGCGGGTGTGCATGATTTATAAAGTTAGGTCCTTCCTGTGACCACATTCTACAAATAAAGAAACTTTTATAAACCCGCGGCAAACCCTCAGTTTTATAAAAACATACATATAAAACTAAGGCACACCCGTGTATCGGATTTGAGTGCATCAGTTTTATAAAAAGCTCTATACTTTCTATCAGCAAATCCTACAACTTGTACAACAAAATCGATAAAAACCGCAGACATAAATCCTTACCTATACTGAATTCAAAGACCACAATGACAGTCAAGATAGCCCAAATCGAATACTGACTAACCCAATTAGAAGGCTCCTTAAAGAATATAAGTATAGAAACAATAGCAAGTGCTAAACCCGATTTCGCAGCGAAAACAAACTGTCTTGGATCAGATCTTCCCATCTCATAAGCCTTAACAACAAACTGTTCAACTTCATTCCACCAATTCTTAACTTTCTCAAAACAAGAAACATCTTCATCGGTATAGTTAGTTGCATATGATTCAGGAAAGAATCCTAGCTCAGAATGCCCTTTTCGAGATAGTAGCTTTTCTTTGCTTTTTTCGTTCAAGTTTCTTGAAATTGAGCTGGCCATTTGTGAACTTGGGAGTTCAAGAAACTCGCCGGAGATGCTCGCCGGAGAAGGTGATCGGAGATCAGTGGTGGGATTTTATTTTATAGGAAGACAAGATGAGTGAAAGTCTGACTTTTTTGGATCTGTGATCCAAACAATAGCCCAAAAACGGTTTCTTAAACATGAGTCAATTTAGTTTCTGTTACTATTTTACGGCCGCCCCTAGTAATCCTATTTAGATAATTTTCAGAGCGGTCGATGGATCGGTTTAATCCGATCCAAATAGATGAATTCGATTGGATGTTGGTTCATAAAATATGAATCCGAACTATCCAAATAAATTTAAGATCCGAACCGAATCGAACCAAATTACTATTTGGTTGGATCGGTTTTTAAACTTCGGTTTTTTATTTATATCTAAATGTATATCACAATAATTAGAACGGTACTTATGTGCAAATGTATCGAAATAAAGTGTTTGTAAAATATGAGGAAAAATTGAGAATGTTGTCAAATGTCACTAATTTATTTATTGATACCTAATAAGAATGATACTAATATTTGATGTATAAAACGATTATAGATGAACAAACTAATAAAATATTGATGTATATATTTATAATATGTGGAATATTAAGTAAAATAGTAATTTGTTATTCGGTTTATTTGGACTATTCGGTTTTTCTACATGAACCAAAATCGATCCAAAATCGAAAATACTAATTAGGTTTTGGTCTAATCCGATCCAAAAATCCGAAATACCAAACCATATAGTCCGATCCAAATTGTCTAAATGGACAATTCGGTTTTATCCAAATAATGAACACCCCTAGTTATGGTATAACTAATAAAACATGATATTTTTTATTTTTGGTTGACGATTTTATAATGTTTTTTAGACAGTTATTTTTTTAGTTATATTACTATATATTTATGTAGTTAATTTCTGTGTTATCTTATAACTTTAAAACTATAATCAGCAAAATTCTTATTAATTACGGATAAGAAGTTAAAACGTGTTTGAGTGACTTACATTTTTATCTAGTTATAAGTTAGTAGATTCTAAGCGAAAAAATGGATTATTTATAATCATAGGCATACTCATGTATAAGATTACATTTATCTAGCATATTTGAACACGGGTGCACAAGTGAACACATTTACGTTTATTTAGCACATTGAACACGGGTGTGACTCGGTTCTATAAAAGTTAGTTATCAACAAAAAATCAAAACTTCTATAAAACAGACACACACCCGTGTACAACTTCACATATATTTAACATACTCTAAATCTAGAAAAAACTGTAATTACGAAGATATGATCTTACCTACATTGAATTCGAACACCACGATAACAGTCAAGAGAGCCCAAAGAGAATACTGACTAACCCAGTTAGATGGTTCCTTATAAAATATAAGTATAGAAACAATAGCAAGTGCTAATCCATTTTTCGCAGCAAAAATAATCTGTCGTGGATCAGATCGTCCCATTTCATAAGCATCAACAAAAAACTGTTTAGCATCATGCCACCAATTCTTGATTCTATCAAGAAAAGATGCATCATCTGGATAATAATTTGTGGTTGAATACAACTGAGGCAATAGTTTTTCCTTGCTTTTGTCGTTGAAGTTACGTGGCATCGATCCAAGATTTTCCGCCATTGATGAAGTGGGAATTCAAGAATGTTTGTGCTCGGAGATTAGTCGTGTTCTAAAGGAATTAAGGAAAGACAAGTTGAGCATTAAGTCTGACTTTTTTCTTAATCTATGATATTAAGTTTAAATAACCCAATGGTTTATTATACAGCCGCCCTTAATAATCACTATATTATTTGTTTTGTTTTATAAATGTCGGTTAACATGTAATTGTCGTAGTGTTTTAGAATGAAACGTTACGTGCACTTATTATGTAAGGTACGGTGAGATTTGGGTTGTGTGATTGCCTAAAGTGGTAATCGAAAACTTTCTTTACGTTTGAGGGAGGATTTTTGAGGTGTAAAGTAATATCTCGTATTGGAACGTGATAAATGTCAAATACGACTTATAAGTGCATTATATATTATATTTATTGACATATGGTTTTAAGATGAAACTTAATAGCTACTTATTATGTTGAGTATGGAGCCTGACAATAAATGAGTTGGTCTATCGATCTAAAGGTTGTGAGTTCAAGTCCCTTAAACAATAGAAAAAAGTACTAATATTGTGAATATTTGTGATGTTATATTTGTCTTAAAAAAAATATTGGAAAGAATTTTGATGACAAAAAATTCACCTAAGTCTTTAATTTTATTCATTTCAAGTGAAATTGAATCCTCAAAATCAGTAAAATAAGGTACACTTTATGTACACATATTGATACAACGGAGGTTTTCTAAACGAGATCGGCCTTTGACTCGAATAGACAGTCGGATAATCAGTTCAACCAACTCAACCGGTTTAGACCATCCAAACAAGTTTGTATATATGACTTATGTATTTGCATCATTTGCTTCGAGCCCACACGGGCACACGGGTCAATATCGGCTAAAACACATCATTATAATATAGTTGCTTTATAAGAAACGGTTTTACTAGGTTATGACTGGGGTACTGTTGTACTGGACAAACTCGCTTAGCTCAAACCGAGTCAAGGAACACAATCCACCCCACCCTCTGAACGCACCGAGTTGGGCTCCTAAACCTAGTTGACCGACCGGCTTGAACCGAGTCTCAACTATGTATGAGAGCCTATTGCAATCGATGACATTTGCTTATGTGCTGGACTAAATTATAACACATCTGACCCAGCCCATTAATAGGCCTAAATCCAATTTTTCTCTAGTCTCACTTATTTAATCTACAGGCCCAATCTTAAACTATATAGCAAAATACATTATCACATATACGATTCACTAATATGGGTTGGTTTCATTTAAGAACCATGTAAATATTTAGGAACCATTAGGAACCAATATTCACCAGTGTATATATATGATATTCACCAGTGTATATTTAATATGATATTCACCAGTGTATATACATATAATATTCACCAGTGTATATACATATAATATTCACCAGTGTATATATATATATATACATATGCTTTATATACACTGGTGAATATCATATATATACACTGGTGAATATTGGTTCCTAATGGTTCCTAAATATTTAGTGGTTCCTAAATGAACCCACCTCTCACTAATATTCTATCATTTTCACAAAAATAATTTTCCGAATTCAAATTGCACATTTAGATATCTAACCGGACTCGAATTTTCTAACACGTCATAAAACTTGATAAATGAAGAAAATGCTTAAACCAACTTAAAACAAACATAAGCGCATAAAACATAGCTAATTAACGGGAGTTGCCCAAACAAACTAACTAAACTCGCAAAAAACATAACTAGTTAATGAGATGAAGTTAAGGTTACTTACCTACATGGAACTCATAAATGAGGATGACCGTGAGGATTGCCCAAATAATGTTCTCGCTAATATAAGGAAGGTTTCCAGTAAAGAAATTAATGGCCGAAACAAGAGCAAATGCCAAGCCCGATTTAATAGCAAACTTGACATTTCTAGGATCAGAACGACCAATCTCATAAACATTAACAAAATACATGCAAACATCTTTCCACCATTTCTTTATTCCACCAAGAAACAACGCGTCATTTTTGTCAATACTGCTATCGGATTCAGTAAAATGTCCAAATAACAACCTTTCTCCACTTTTGTCAGAGAAAGTACGCGAAATGTAAGTCATTTCTTTATGAAGTGGAAGTGGCACGACTAAGAGAAGCAAATCGAGTGGCTAGAGAGATGACGAATGCGAGTGGTGAAGAAGAGGATTGGTGGTGGAATGGACTACATATATAAACTTCAAATGTATGATCAAATCAACACATTAATTAGTGTTTTTAGCGTATAATTATCAAACATATACTATCTACTTTATGAGCATTTGTACTTATATTTTCATATGATTAAATCAAGACTTAGCTAGTGACATAACAATAATTCAACATTATCATATAATTGAACCAATTAATATCATATTTATTTTGTTTAATATGAAGTTGACATGAGATGTTAAATCATATAAGATATGTATATAGTCAATCAATGACTAAATTAAAAGACTTCAAAAAGATAGATTTTCCCACACGACATGAAATGAAACGATTAGGATAGACGCTAAACATATGTGGCTGATAAACGATCTAACAAATATTAAACATATATGAAATAGATTGATTTGGATTGAGACTAAACGGTGTGAAGCTTTTCATTCTTATTAAGAGGTAGGTTCGATTTGAACTTACTAGTTTGTTTTCAAGTTCCAACCCGTCGAAACACTTAAAACCACAATTATATATGATAAACTTTGGTTAGAAAAAGGTATCAATTAGGTAAGAAGAATAAGGAGTTTTGTGAAGCTTTTCTGTTAATTACAAAAATCGTCCCTAAGGTTTAACTTAAATTACGGATTTCGTCCATAAGTTTAAAAAGTTGCATAAATCATCCACTTTTAGAAACTTACCTTTTTCGTCCCTAAGATGTGCTCCAATTACGGATTTCATCTCTAAAGTTTTTCATCAATTACGGATTCGGTCCCTAAGGTTTGCCCCCATTTACGGGTGCAAATTAGAAATTAGGGACGAAAAACATAATTAATTTCTAAACTTGGACGATTTATGCAACTTTTTAAACATAGGGACGAAATCTATAATTTAGGATAAACCATATAAAACGATTTATGTAATTAACTCTTCTTACTAACAAAACTTACAGACTCCATTAAAATCAAACTTATGAAGAGAAAATGAGCCAACTAACTTTCTAACAAACATTTCACTACTAAAATAGCAAGTATGCGCCATTGTAACTAACTTAAACGACTATTTACAACTTCAATCCTTAAACTTTGTAACTAGTCATTATGAAGTCCCATAATGTAGGTATAACAATGGGTAAGAAAAAACCAGTAAGTTGCGAATACCCGTCTGTTATGCATGGGTAAACCCACAAATTTTCATCCGCAAGTAAGATTATGGGTGAAAAAGTGTACTCGCTATGGGATCGTGGGCGGGTACCGGGTATCTACTATCCATCGCGAACAAAATCTGCCCACTATCCTATGAAACTCGTTTTATATACCCGCAACTATTACCCTACAATATTTGAACTATATTATTTATTTTAATCTATTATCAATTGGTTTTGTTTGTTCGACCAAGTCGGATTATCGATTCAACCTACTCAATTGGTTTTGTATGTTCGACCAAGTCGGACTCTTGTTCAAGTAAATTGAATGATTTTATGTGCAAGTGTCTTATATATTTGATTATGGTAGTCAATTGGATTATCGATTCAACCTCCTCAACCGGTCCATGATTCTACCAATTCAGACTAAGTTAAGAAACGGTCCCGCATGACACCTTAAGGAACTGACTTTGAATTCAAAAACTCGGTCGACCGGTTGATTTGCATCGAGTCTCACAACCTTGGATACTACCACTAGATCACACACATCTTGATTCAACACCGATGCGGAGTCATAAACTTTTTCACGTTGAAGTAAAGTAAAAAGTATTTATCAAGTGAATAAGTTTGTATTGTTCACATAGGAGAGAAATAAGAGTATTTGATTTTATAGGGGTAAATTTTCAAAAATAATTATAGCTATTTTATAAATTACGAAATGATGGTGATGTAAAACATGTCTACTTTGTTCCATTTTTACTAGATCAATGGCTGACATTATATATGTCTTGGACCATGTAATGGTCTAAATTAAAGCATATGTAGACCCAACTTAGGGGTGTTTGTTTGGTCTTATATAAGCGACTTATGGTTTATTGACATTCCATCTTAAGTTTTATAAGCCTGAATTTTTCGGTTTATGTAACCGTTTATGAGCTTATTATTGTGTATTATGACATAATAAACAGTAATAAGCCCATAAATGAGAAAATCCGGACTTATGAAACATAAGTCGAAATATCAATAAGCCATAAATTTCTTATCTTATCCCAAACAAACAATCCCCATATTAACACGCCCAAATCCAACAATTTACTCCCAGCCCACTCACTTATCTAATTTAGACCCACTAGTAATATGACAAAATCTAGGAAATTAAACCAATTAAACTAACGAGCAATCTAAAAAATCAAAAGTAACATACTGAAAACCAAGTAAACCAGCAAAAAACCTAATGAGATGAAGTTTAGAATATTTACCTACGTGAAACTCAAAAATCAGGATGACCGTGAGAATTGCCCAAATAATACTTTCGCTAATATATGGAAGATTTCCCGTAAAGCAACTAGTTGCCGAAACAATAGCAAATGCCAAGCCTGATTTAAAAGCAAACTTGACATTTTTAGGATCAGAACGACCCATCTCATAAGCACTAACAAAATGCATTCGGATATTTGCCCACCATTTCTTGATTCCGTAAAGACAAAAAACATCATGTTTGTCTATACTGCTATTAGAGTCAGTAAAATATTCATGTTTCGGATATCCCTCTGGAAATATCAACCTTTCTCTACTTTTGTCTTCAAAATTATTCATTTCTTTCACAAACTTGAAGTGAACCGATTGAGAATGCGTAGTGATTGATGGAGAGTCGAGTGGCCTAAGAGATGCGATGGCGGAGGTAATCGGGGAGGAGGGCTAATGGGGATTAGTCTACTAATAACCAACGTTTTTCTTATGCAAATTAGTCGATAAATATATATTTTCTAAATGTTTATTTTATTATTTTAATATAATTAATAATGTATGATTCTAATTGATACGAGAGTCGGCTAGTGACCTATGTATTCCAATAATTCAACATTATTATATGACTAGACTGGATACCAATCAACACGTACCACATTTATTAAACATTTATTTTGTTTGGTACAACAACATTAAAATAAAAAATAGGTTATTTATCGATGATCAAGGTCTTAATCAGGAGCACATTAAACGAGCGGGGTTGAACTAACTTTATCAACGTGTCAAAAAGTTTAAAATTACAATTATATAGACTAATTTTAACTGTTTTTTTTCCTGAAAGAGGTATTCCGTTACATAATATTTGTGTCATATATGGTCGTTCATATTACATACACCAAGTACCGACTCTACCTTTAGATCAATATTGTCACTTATCATCTAATTCAAATTCTGCGGTATGGGCAAAATTTGTGACACATCTTTTTATTAAACATAATCTTTGTTATCTCATCCTACTAATTTAGTGACATTTGGGCAATTTAATACTAATTTTTTTTTGTCAATAATGCTTATTTGATTGTTATTTTCTAACTAATGCTTTGAAAAAAGAACACATTGATCAAATCTATTATTTTATTTAATACATCATTGATCACTTGCGTGTACATAACTACATTCCAATAAACGACTATACAAAGGATTATTATTAAAGGGATTATATCTTGACGGTATATGAGTTGATTTACTATACGATCGATTATCATCATTTTCGATCAAATTAATGGACTGGTTTCATGGTTCATCTATACAAACTTGTAGTGGTTACCCAATTTACGCTCTAATGACGATAGAAGTTAAACAAAAGTATAAAATCGAAGAACCAAATCAAAACCTTTACGGATCCAAAACCTTCTATATTTGGTGTTTGGTCCGGTCGACATTTTGAAACAATTTGTTTTAAGACTTTAATCAACGTACTCTTTATTTTCAGGCGATCGTGGTGTTCTACATATTATTTCATAATTTTTTTCAAATTAAAAATTATATGATTTAGCGCCATTGCGATTCACGAGTGAAGCTTGGACTAATTTTTATTTTTTTTGAACGACAATGAATCTTACACCAAAGTTAGTTATCTCCTAATATTCACCTAAAGAGGAAACCCCAGAGGGTAGGGCTGGCAATGGGGCAGGTCTAGGCCCAGACCCGATCTGACCCAACCCAATAATAGGATCCATTGGATAAAAGTTTTGGATCCAACAACCCAAAATCCGATCCAATGGGGCGACCCACTTAAATGGGTCTTCATATAGGTCGACCCATGACCCGATCGGGTCGACCCAAATTCATGTTAGGTTACACTTTTCCTACTCACCACAAGAATTAACTAATACCAACACCAAATTGATTTAGCCGTGGATACATATTCAAAAACAAATTCGTAAATCATCTTGCCATAAAGATCCTCTTGCACATGCTTACCTAATTAATCTCTCTGCCTATACATATACTTATTATATATCTATCACCCTTCATCAATTAGTCTTTAATTTTCTATCTTTATTCTTACCATCTCTAAGTTTTGCTTCAAATCGTTAATCTCTGTATATTTAGTTTCGCTCATTATTTAGTGTTTAATTTTCACCTAATTTAGCTAATTTGCTTGTTTAGATTCTTATTGGTTATTTAATATGAAATTAAGCGATGTATTAATTACTAGGTTAATTAAATTTATAAGGAACGCGCGATGTAGCATATATGTAATTAGTGTAATGTATTCGTTATTTAATATGTATCGTTCGATAACTATAATGTATCATCTATATCATATCTATCATTAGAGTAAATAACAAAAATAAAATTATAAGGAACGCGCGCGATTTAGCATATATGTAATTACAAGTATGTGTGGATTAATGGAGTATTGTTTGATATTGTTGTAGGTTGAATTTAAAGTACAACTTTACTCCATACCCACTGATATACATGTTACGATAAATTATATACCGATATCCGATATAAGTCTATAAGTGGAAAAATGTTTAAGTGCAAGATATTAATATGTTAACGATATTGGTCTGTAATTAACAAAAATGTTAGAGAGTGTTACTTTATCATTTAATAAGTTTTACGGTTTGTTTTAACTTGTTTCCGAGACATTTGAACTCATTTTTGTACATATTTTGATTTTTTTTTATTGTTTTTCTACTTCAGCTTAGGAAGTAGCTGAGTGAGAGAGCAACAACTGATCGCTGCATTGACGTTAAGCAACTATAGTGCATGTCAACTTTTACCGGAACTGTAACTCCGCTAAATCAAATTCATGTTAGGCAGATGAGACATATAATGATAAAAATGATTTCAAAAGATTATTACTAAATGGGTCGACCCGGGTCAAGATCCAATCCATTAAATTCGTTGGATTTGGGTCGGATCAAGATCCAATAGCTAATGGGTCGGACCCGGACCCAATTAGTTGGATATTGGGTCAGGTCTAGATCCACAAAAGACCCGCCCAGACCCGCCCCATTGACAGCTCTACCAGAGGGAGACTCGAACCTGAGACCTCCCTAAGGGGCGAACCATCTCCTACCAATGAGACAAACCCCCATTGGCTGAAGCTTGGACTAACACCCACACGATTTAAACTGTATGACTGATTAGTGATTTGCACATGGGACTCGGATTTGAAGGCATTGATGGGATTAAACATGTCAAGACTTGATGTCAAAAAAACATAAGACTAACTTAACTATAAAAGTTGTATCGTAGCGTCCAATCTTGGCATACTACAATCGATAGGTACGAGTTCATTAATAGTTGATTAATGAAGATGTAGATTAGAATATACGTCGATATTCTCAATAACCACCTAACGGCTATTAGGTGGTGTCGGTCTTTCGACACTGAATTACCATTTTGACAAAATTCATGTATGATATATTATAACATGTCATTTTTGTTTCCTCGGATTTTACAAAATGTCATAAAGTTCGTATACATATAATGCCATTTTACAAATTTTAATTTATTATTTATTACCTTCAAATATTTTATCCAATAAATGTGATGAAACGAATTATTGTTACAAGTCTAATATTGTCCACAATTTATAAAGATGATGTGCTACAAATATGTCCACAATATATATTTGTCTTGGACTCCAACACATGCAACTGTTTAGTGTGACATTTGCTAAAGTTTTTACTATTTTTTTCATTTGATTCTATTTATTTGGACCATTGTTAGTGACCCCATATATCACATCAATTATTTTTTATGATAAAATGCTGCCAATCAATATAACATTTATCCGAACATCTATCTTTTTTTTGGATGATCGGAGAAATCTCACGTCGTTTAACTTTGTTAATTTGAGACGAGTGAGACTCAGTCGTAAAACATCTACTTTAGAGTGACTTACATTTAGGCCGGTCACCCTCACCTATGTCATCGGAGGTTTTCTATTTTGCTTAATACAACGGTGTTAACATATGAAACATAAAATTATGTAATATGTGGATCAATAGTAAAAAACGAACAAACTTTAAATAACTAACCCAAATCAAAACTTAAAACATACAAACAAAAACTGACACCGACATTGATCTATTATAAAACTCAAAATCTTTCGGTTAAAGTTTGACATTAGTCAAAAACCGATCTGCATAACCTATAACTTACACGGTGTTCAAAAGGTACAAAATCGTTATCGAAAAAACTTGCTAGACTAAAAATGCAAGTAATGTAACCGTTATTGACAAAATTTGTGACACACTATATATATACCATATACAAATTTCTTTTTGTCCACTTGATTTATCAAGGTGGGACATTTCACTATCATTAATGACATGTTTAGTTCATTAATTAGTGTATGGAAATTATTTTCGAATTAAGCTCTAAAATAAGAAAATGGGACTCTGGAGAAAAACATTGATGGGATTAAACATGTTGTGACATAAGATATCAACAAGCACATAAACGTCATGGCTAAATATACATCGGAGTTGTATCGTGTGTTCAACCAAGTGACGGATCTAAGATTCCAATTTATAGAGGTCACTGAGAATTTGCCAAAACTACTTCTGACGTAAAAAAAAAAACATTAAAATCGGTTTCTCTTTGATTCACGTCTTGAAGCATATTTTAGTCACAACATTTAACGCCATCCGTGAACCATGCCATTACTAATGTGATGATATTTCATGGATGGCACGACAACGGTGGTTACTTTATGTATTGACAAGCCTAAAACTAACAACATATATGTTATCCCCACAAAATTCAAATCATATATATATATATATATATATATATATATATATATATATATATATATATATATATATATATATATATATATATATCTGTCGTTTAAATGCAACATAAAATCTAATGGAAAGCAAATACACATCCTACTTTATATCTAATTATGATCTCGAAAAAAATTAAACTAATCAACAATTATTTAACACGAGGAAGCATGAAAGAGTTTCGTACCTGCATTGAACTCGAAGATGAGGATGACCGTGAGGATTGCCCATATAATACTTTCGCTAATATAAGGAAGGTCACCCGTAAAGAAATTAATGGCCGAAACAATAGAAAAAGCGAAACCAGATTTAAAAGCAAACTTGACCTTTCTAGGATCAGATCGACCCATTTCATAAGCACTAACAAGATGCAGTTGAACATCATTCCACTTTTTCTTGATTCCACCGATAAACAAAGCATCATCTTTGTCGGTACTACTACCAGAATCAAGAAAATGTCCAAATTCTGAGTTACCCTTTCGTTGGAACAATCTTTCTCTACTTTTTTCTAGAAAGGTATACGACATTGATGCAACATTGCTCTTCATTTCTTTATAAGATTGAAGTGGATCAATTGGAAGTCGAAGAAGAATGAGGCATTATGTACTTATAAGGAGAGTATATATGACATTCATATATTTGATCCAATAGATTTTTAGATGTGTCACACGCCGGACCTGTGGGATATTATTTATAACCTATTTATATCACATAAATCTATATATGTTATAAAACATTTGGGTATAATTGTTGATATTTTTAAGCATGATAAAATTACTAATTTACCATTTTAACTAATTAACTATTAAATAACTAAAATACAACTCTATAAGACACTTAACATATATACTTAAAAATTTAAATAATTGGGTTTTGTTTTCATATAAATTTAAAACAATCAATTTTATTTTGAAAAATTTCAAATAAGTGGATTTAATCATTAGAATTTTAAAACTAATTAGATGTTTACAAACCGAAAATTTTGATCGTTCGTAAAATTGTTTGTAATAAAATATGTACCACCGAAGAAATTTATTCACCGAAAATTCAAACAATTTATTATCACCGCTGCATCGCGCGAGTATATTACTAGTACATTATAAAGCATTTGGGTATATATTCTTAAAATTTAAGCATGATAAAATTACTAAATTACCTTTTTAACTAAACATTTATTAAATAATTACAAATATAACTCCATAACACACATACCATATATACTTACAATTTTTGAAATAATAAAATTTCTTTTTGTATAAACTTAAAATAATTAATTTTTAGTGTGTAAAATTTGAAAGAAATAAAGTTAATCTTTAGAATTTCTAACTAATTAAATGTTAATAAACGAAAATCTTCATCTTTCGTAAAATTATTTATAACAAAATATGTATCATCAATTTATATATTTATTATCGCCGTTATATCGCGCGGGTATCATACTAGTAATTCAATAATGAGAATGGGTTTTAAATAACATAGATAGTGATGAAATGAATTATTCTTATTAACTTATTAGTCCATTATTTCCAGTGACGGATATAGAATTTACAAATAGGGTATGCACTGCAAAAGAATTTCTTTGAGAGGGTATGCACACTATGTTTTTTGCCTTATAAAAAACTATTTTCACAAAATTTAGCACTACTAAAATTTTTTATAGGGTATGCATGTGCATACCCTATTGCCAACACACATCCGCCCCTGATTATTTCCACGTTTTTTGTGATGAGGGGGTCAAGTTGATGATGTGTATTTGTCTTGGATATCCATCACATGCAAATACTTGTTATATGTTTTTGATTTGATTTAATGAAATGGGACATTGCTAGTGACCCCAAGTCGACAATGTGAATGGTTACTAATCAAGATCTTATCCAAATATTTGAACATATTTTGGATAATCCGAATCCAACTTTGTTGATTTGGCCGGGAACGAATGAATATGCAAAACCATGAACGTGCACTATGTTATGCCGTTAGAGTCTATGATCAACGCTATAAAATGAAGTTAAAGTGGATGAGACTTGTTTATGGAACACATTTTTTGAAAGTTATCTATTTCGTTAAATAAATTACATAAAAAGGTTATAATAACTCAAAATTTGGAAAACCCAAAATTGAAAAGGCCAACATCAGAAAATCAACAAAAACTAAAATATCTTTAATATATAATAAAAGAGTGGCCTTAAATGCCATGTGGCGAAGTAAGGTCCGTTGGATTGATTAATTTCTTTGATTTGAACCGTTATATCAGATTGATGATGTCATCAAAAACTATTTTTATTTTAGACCCTTTTACAATACATAATTACATTCTATTTTTCATTATATCTCCAGTAAAATAAAAAACATAATTATAATTTAGTTATACAATTTCTCAATTTAAACTATGATTTACGTTATTGTTATTTTAAAATTTCCTAATACAAAATATCAAAACATGTGTATAAACATAAATGTGTATATGTTATTATAACTATAAATAACATTTGTATAAACGTTAATATATATATATATATATATATATATATATATATATATATATATATATATATATATATATATATAACATTGTCTATTTATAATGACTTAAAATCTATATAAACATAAAATTTTCGATTTAATTTTTATTTTTGTCCCCGCTAACGCGGAACAATAATCTAGTATCTATTAAACGAAACTGTAAATATCCAAAAAGAGAACAATAAGCCGTTAATAACTAAAATATTTTGTTTCGGTTTTAAGTTTTAGACAAAAACCAATCCAACTTCGCTTTTGATCACCCAAAAATAAAATGGTGTTAAAAAAATGTTTCGCAAATGTGAGGGTTGTCATGACGCATTATTATATGTATAAAACGGTGATACGTTATAGTTACATATTTTAGGGTTGATGACTTTATTTCAAGTATCACCTTTTATGAATGTAACTATATACCATGACACTTATAACTTTCATCAGCAAAACTAGAAAAATAATGAAAATCTTTTTAGACAAAAAATGAAAGTTATGGACGAATTCATACCACACTACTTTTATAAATAATGCATTTAATAATGCAACTACTCTGTCGGGCATCGGGGCCTTTATTTGGGCTTGATTGTATAGTGAGCTGGGCTCTAATATAAGTACCAAAATACTATTTTGTTTAAGGCCAAATTACGAAAATAGCAAAAAAATGGGGTGGTATTTTACAAAATGTCACTTTTTTCCAAAAATTTTACAAAATGTCACTTTTTTTACACATCTCGCATATTCGAACACCCATCTCGCATATGCGATATGCGAACTCGTCAGATTATGCGAACTTGCCATTTTTATGCGAACTTGCCATTTTTATGCGAACTTGTCGGGTTTTTATGCGAACTTGTCGGGTTTTTTTTTTTTGCGTTTTTTTGTATTTTCACACAATGTTTGTTAATTTAACCACTTAATACATTAAAATACTACATTTTAGAACATAGAAATACATCATATTACAAATAACTAATCATCATACAAATTATCGACTGATGCTTGAGACGAGTTAGTAGGTTTTTTTTTGCGTCGAGACGTTGAAGCAGCTTTTGTTGAACGGGAGGATGAAGGTTGGCTTGAACATTGGTATTCTGGGATCTTTGCACTACATATTTTTCTAGTGTGACCTTTTTTCTTACAACGGTCACATGTCACTTGTTTTCTTTCCCCTTGCGAAAGTATACGGTCTTTGTTTTTCGGACGACCCGCCTGTCTCCTTTCCATGGATGGTGGCTTGATGGTTGGGATTTTATCTTGGCGCAACCATTCAGACGGATGTCCAACTGGGAATATGGATCCCGTATATGTCCGTTTATAATTTTCTGCCTTGAACCAATGTTGTGCCCAAGCCGCGACATCATGGTCCCTTTTCAAAGAATATAAAGCTGCTACAAGGTGTGAACAAGGTATACCAGACTTTTGCCAAACTTGACACGAGCATTTCTTGTCACGAATACTGACCACTGCATCTTTCTTGTTGTCTTTCACCTCAAACATGTAGTCATTAATCGGTATGGCTTTCCATCCGGAGCCTCTTTTTATCCTACCATCTAATTTTTCTGTAGCCCACGGTGTTAATGGTTGATCCAAATCCTCTGTTTAAAAATAATAAAAATATAGTAAGTTATTAAAATAGGAAATCATACTTATTATGAGAGGACAAAGAATTACCTGCAATCTTGCGACGTTCATGGTACCATCTTTGAGTAGTTGCCCGCATAAACTCTAGAAGCATACAAATCGGAAGCTTGCGTGCATGACGGGTCATCGAGTTTAGAGATTTGGCACTGTTAGACGTCAAAAGGTTATAACGATCTCCGGGGAAAAAAGCCCTTGACCATTTTTCCTTATCTAAGTTATCAATAATTTTCCTTGATTTGACAGGAAGAATTAGTCGAAGTTGCCTAAATGCTTCCAGAAAGTCCGATTTCCTATACGACTTACACGTCTTCCAGAAATGATATTCGTTGTCTTCGTTTGCTTGTGACTTAATTCTTAAGTTCATGCACAAATGTCGACAACAAAGGCCGTGAAGAGCATCTGGGTACACTGTGCGTATTGCAAGGTCAATTGAACTTGCTCTATCGGAGATAAATACCAAGTTATCAAGATGACCCAAGCATTCTCTAAGCTTCGACAAAAACCAGGTCCAACCTTGTCCACTCTCTGTCGCCCCCACTCCATATGCGATAGGAAGAATATTGTTGTTCCCATCCATACCCACTGCAACAAACATTGTGCCTTGATATCTTCCTTTAAGGTGAGCACCGTCTATAACAATTATCGGACGACATGTTTCGACAAAACTGCGAAGCTGTAAAGAAATAGATTTATGAGTGTTAGTAATAATAATAGTTAACAAAAATAACTTAAAAACTCTTACCGATTCACCGATTGCAACAAATAGCATCTCAAAACGTTTTTCACAGTCCCTCGAGATATGTGTTATGGTTCCCGGATTTTGCTGGACCAAATTATGTAGATAAATTGGTAGTTGAGCAAATGATTCTTCAGGGGTCCCTCTAATCATTGTTATAGCATATTCTCTTGCTCTCCATGCTTGTTGGTATGAAATGCTAATGTTATGATTAACACGCATGTCCGTGACAATGTCTCTCCCAGTGTATTTCCGGCTTGGATCTTCTAGGGCCTCTTTTATTAAACATGCCAAGACTTTTTTGTTTGCTTGACGATGATTTGGATGAATTTGAGTTATTGAACATGTATGTCTATCGGTTAATTTTTTAACTACAAAAGACTCGAGATTTTTTATTTGTGTGGCTAACAAGAACCACTCGCATTTTTCAAATTTACATACTGCCTCATACCTTGTTTTATTTGATCTTTTAACTTTTATTTCAAAACCTTCATTTATACATTTTAACCCTAAAGCCATTTTTAATTTTTCTTTGTTATCGAAAACATCACGTACTGTGACATGTTCAGAAGGGTTATATCTAAGAGGTTTTGATGGAGGCTTAAATGGGGCAGGTGTTTCAGGAATTGGAGGCATGTCCCAGAACACATTTTCGGGCACTTGAAGAAGAGGGTTCTCTTCATCATCGCTACTTTCGGACGATGATGAAGAATTTTCCTCGTCTGAAATACCTTGATCATATTCATATTCAACATTTTGGGAGTAATCATATTCCGGAAAAACGTAGTTTTGGGAGTTTTCAAAATTGTTTTCTTGGTTTTGAAAATGATTTTGTTGGTTTTGAAAATCAGTTTGTTGGTCATAAACATACTCAACATGTTGATCAACAGAATAATCGTACTTTGGAAACACATATCCAACATCTTGGGAGTTTTGAAAACCATGTTGGTTATTCCCATACTGATGTTGAGAGTTATGAGAATCATTTGGGTCATGACCATAATGATATTGTGAGTGTTGATAGTCATATGTGTCATGACCATAATGAGATTGAGAGTTTTGTAACTGGTCACCTGAGGACGATTCAATACCATGCACATTGTGGATGGGTTGAACTTCGGTTTCAGCTTGGTCTCCGTCACTCGTAGTTGGATTCACGACAAAAAGTATAACTTTTACATTAGGGTTATTGACAACATAGATAATGAATTCTCTTGCATCGTCATCATCGCCAACCTCTAATAGATCATCACCGGATTTGTACGTTAACCTGAAACTCGAGTTAGCATTCAAAGACAGCTTTGCTGCTACACTAGCTTTCAACGACGAAAACGTAGAATCAATATGTATATGGAGGCTACGTTTGAATAACCCTTTGGGAAGATAACGAGCCTCTCCGTCTACCAGCTCCCACGCCCCTCCCATGCAAACATATATCTTAGTTTTTTGAGGATTGGTATTCATAGTTTTTGTGTGTGATTGTTGTAAAGATATGAAACAAGAATGAGATGAAATAGAAATGAGATAGATTGTTGTAAAATGTATGAATTCTCACTGGTTTTTGTGTTGTTTATATAGAAGACTCAATGTACGTTGCATTTACTTTTTGTACGAAATGTAAGTTTGATTTGACAAAACACTGTAATTTTGACCGTTGATTGTACTTTTTGTACGGATCTCGCATAATTGATTACACCTCGCATTATTCATTTATGCGAGGTGAATTATTATGATATGACTAGACACTGTAATTTTGTACGTTGCATTTACTTTTTGTACGAAATGTAAGTTTGATTTGACAAAACACTGTAATTTTGACCGTTGAATGTACTTTTTGTACGGATCTCGCATAATTGATTACACCTCGCATTATTCATTTATGCGAGGTGAATTATTATGATATGACTAGACACTGTAATTTTGTACGTTGCATTTACTTTTTGTACGAAGTGTAAGTTTGATTTGACTACACACTGTAATTTTAACCGTTTAATGTAATAAGACAACATAATTGAAAAACAAGAGCATACATTAGAAAATATTTTAAAATTTAAAAAACACAATTGAAATTACAAATCAACTTTCTTAATAGAATTTTTATTTAAAAGAAACAACATAATATTGAAAATACAAGGGCATACATTAGAAAACAATTAAAATAAGACAACAAATGAAAATTACAATAAAGTTTTCTATCCAACAGTACGGTCGATACGTTTTGAATAGAATGCTTTTGCCATCTCTTGTCTGAAAAATTCCACTTGCTCGTTGGACACGTCACCAGTAATTATTTGTAATATGATGTATTTCTATGTTCTAAAATGTAGTATTTTAATGTATTAAGTGGTTAAATTAACAAACATTGTGTGAAAATACAAAAAAACGCAAAAAAAAAAAAAAACCCGACAAGTTCGCATAAAAACCCGACAAGTTCGCATAAAAATGGCAAGTTCGCATAATCTGACGAGTTCGCATATCGCATATGCGAGATGGGTGTTCGAATATGCGAGATGTGTAAAAAAAGTGACATTTTGTAAAATTTTTGGAAAAAAGTGACATTTTGTAAAATACCACACCATTTTTTTGCTATTTTCGTAATTTGGCCTTTGTTTAATTGTACTAGTATAACATCCGCGCGATATAACAACTACAAAAAAGTTATATTCAACGAAACTAAAGGTTTTTTAATTTATTGGACAAATGACTTATTTTTAACTGATAAATGTCATTAACACGAAAATAGTTCATTTTGAACTAATGTTATTTAAGCAGAAAACATTTGATTTCGCACCTATTGTGATTTAAACATTTGACCCCGACCTAAACCTATTTTTGATGAACGCTTATCTAAATTTGATTATGCTTATTTGAGATTAGTTGAGTAGCATCTCCTTATAGTATAGCTCGTTTTGGGACTTTCGACATAAAAACCCGATAACATTCCACTACACGTACCAGCCTAATCAAAAACGTATACATTTACATAAAGATTACAACTTTCATTTATAAAATCACACTCCATTGTTTACTTTATATACGATTCTTATTTATATTCTTGGAATCTTGGTATAACTTTCCCTAAATGTGTAAAAATGCAAACTTCCCAACACTCTTATAACTTTTTTGATATGATTCATTCAGCAAAAGGATCAACAGGAGGTATCTCGCCGGTGAACGATTCCGTTGCGGGCAATTCCAAATCCTCTTGTGGTCGAAAAAACGACTTCTCATCCAAAATAGTTTCTTCCGTAGTGCATGTTACCGCGGGTTCCTCCGTGTTCTGTTCACTGGCCGGTACAAACACTCCAGTGTCTGGATCCGGCTCCCAATATTCTTCGGGTTTATGTGACATATCTTCAATAGGTGCAATCTCAAGTACTTCGGATTCAACTTCGTTTTCTACTTCTTTCTCGTAAACATCAACTCCGTTTTCTACTTCTCTCTCGTAAACGGATTCGTGCAATCTTCTCCTATTTAACAATTCGAGTTTAACATAAAGATTATAACTACAAATTATATAATCTTATTAAATTACATCAAACTTTATGTAATATTTAGATGGCATATATACAAATAAGAATTTCTAAACAATTTGGTTACATTTTTTTTTTGTCAGATATATCTGAATTGAATCAGTTTTTTGTTAATATTTATGCATATTTATAATGAGTTTTTATCCAATATAAATTTCTTCTTTACAGTACTTTTTGTTATGTATATATATCTAAAATATATTTTGTTAAAAGATAACTTTTATATATTAGAGCTAGATTAGTAGTCAAGTATGAATCAACAAAAATAAAGATTTAATATTCTAGTAATCTTGTAATCAGAGTAATTTACATAATAATTAGAGTTAATTGGACAAATCGTATAACAAGGTTTGGTCAGATCGAAGATTTCGTTTTAGAGTTTGGAAAGTGCATATACGATGTATGTGTACGGATATCGTTCATGTCATAAACAATTTAACAATTAATAAGTACAAACATATTGCATAAACCGCTCAAATCATGGTACCCACCCAACAAGTTACTTGCAAGGGTGAGTAAAAGTATTGAACCGATATCGGTACCGAATACAAACGGTACGATACTCGGTATTATATTTTTCGGGTACTCGGATACCGGTATTATACCGCTTTTTACGGTATTTGTATGGTACCGTACTAACTGAGGTAAAATCAATTTATTTCGATTCGATTCCTGTACCAAAAGAATCTATAATATATAAAAGTTGAATCTATAATATATAAAAGTTGAATTAAAGTTATTAAAGTATATATTTAATAATATCTATATATATATATATATATATATATATATATATATATATATATATATATATATAAATATTGAATACTAACAATAAGTGATGGTATTAAATATATTAAATTAAAATAATTAAAATATATATTTAATAATAATAATAATAAATTACTAATGTATTAAGCATAATTGGTATTAAAAACACATGTAAATTAAGAAATAAAAGACAAACTATATTTATAGTAATTGTAAGATTAAGAGTGTTATCTTAAATTATAATAAAACTACATGTCTTTCGATGTTTTTAAAAAATTTCAAATCTAAACACTACAAATAGTCATAATTTATATTGTAAATCATATTTTCAATGAGATAAAACCAACACTTTTAAGTAAGAATATATCATATTTTTATGAATTGGTGGAAGACTTTAGAAACCAAAATTATCAAAATGATATTCAAAATTAGAAGAAAAAAAAATATAGAAATCGAAGAAGGTGAACATTATACACTTTAAGAATTGTCTTCTTTATTGTGGTGTTTTAGAAAAGTAATGTATTAATGGGTTTTATTTTGTATAGTATTTTTATTATATTTTTTGTTAGAATTTATTAAATTTTAGCATAAATAGATAAATGATTATATTATTTTTTATTAAGGAATAGTTATTAATTTATATCAAGTTATATAGGTAAAAAAAGAAGAAAGAAAAAAGGATTTATGAATTTTGTTTAAGAGGAAGGGCGTGTGATTTCTTTTCAATAGATGTGAATGATTCTTAAACAATATTACAAATGAAGTAGAAATTTATAATTATTTTCTTCTTAAAATACGTGATATCCCTATTTCATATATTTAGTTTACATCTTATTCAATTTCATATCTAATTTATGTTAAAAATTCAGCAATTAAAGAAAGACAAAAGAAGACATTTGCGTCAAAGAACTTATCCAACGATTTTAGTCCAACTTAAAATAAATTTTGAAGATAATATAAGACATGGTGGTGAAACTCGTGCGATACACGGATCTACATTACTAGTTATTAAAAAGAACGATACCAACCAGTCAATACGATACTAGTATCACACTCACCAGTTTTGACATACTTTTTAGAATTAATCACCAAAATAATCACCTATCACTTACACTTAAAAAAATAACACCTATCACTTACACTTTACAAAAATAATCACCTGATTCGTGACAGAATTTATCGCGACAATTTATCGTCGTGAGAAGTACATAAAACAAAATCAGACCAATAAAAATCAGACACGTCGTCGTGAAAATGAACATTGACCCGAGAAATGAATAGTGTCGCGACAACGTGTCGAATTTTTATTGAGTCTGATTAAAATATATGTACTTTCGCGACAAAAAAAAATGTCACGAGAAATCTGTCACAAATTAGGTGATTATTTTTATAAAGTGTAAGCTTTAGTTTTTAACACTTACATATTATTCTGAAAATTTTGATATATTCAACCACCAGACTAATAAAATAAAATGAAGATAAAAAAAATTAAATATAAAGTTACCTGCAGGTGGAGACACCGGAGAACGACGACGACGGACCGAGTGTTCGGACACGGTTGTTTACGACGAGCTTATAACAATAACTAGCTGCCATGGTGGTTTAGTTTTTCTGTTGTGTAGTACGGATATTATACAGGATATAGATATAGATATAGATAGATACATCATACATATAAGTATATAACAGATGTATGTATATATATGGTGAAGATAAAACCGACTTTCTAATTTTATAGATTAAATTTCTGACAAGTTTTGAACTGTTTCCATTTATCTAGATACACCTCATCCTTTTTTGTTATACTTAACTGCATCAATTTCAACATTACGTCTTTTCATACACATGATATCACGATTTTCACAAATATTAGTATATTATTTTCGGATAAGACCAACTAATCAAAATGAACAAGTTTGACCAACAAAAATAGTAGAAAATCATGAAAATTGTCGGTTGATATATTGATATTTGAAAATAATTATAGAGTGTCGATAACTATAGCTTTATAAATTATGGTTTATATGTTAAATCATGTATTAAAATTCTGTAATTTTTTAAATTTTGGAATTAATATCTCAAGTATAATGGTGGATATTATTGATGTACAATTAGGTAACGCATGTCAAAATCAGGTTTGACCGGAAATCTAATCGGATTTAAAAATCGAACCGGTTTTTTGTTAAACCATCCAAACTGGTTTGGCCAAACATCGGTTCGGTTTCAAACAGGTTTTCCTTACCAAAAATCATGACCCACTGAAACGGGTTCCGGTTCGGTTTAGGACCGGTTCGGGTCTAAAAATCGGTTCCAAATCGTTTTATGCATTTTAATAAAACTAGATGGAGTTGTCTTTTAAAAGAAATTGGGATTGAGTTTGTTTTCTTGGGTTTGAGTTTCTTTACGGCGGACGGTGGGATTGAGTTTGTTTTACGACGGTTAAAAGAGCTCGGAAAGGAACGGCGGACGGTGGTGAACCTAGTGGAGTTGTCGTTTGAATCTGGAACAAGAAGTCAATTGAGATATGATACTCTTTTGCTTTGCGATAAAGTATATTAGAAATGAACCGATATGATACTGTCAAAAAATAATGATTTTCGATAGCACTAGTTATACAGATTATGTTTGTTAATATGTTTTACACCGTACCGACCAACCTAATATTAAACTTTGTTATAAAGACGTAACATCAACGGAATATTTATAACGTTAGCGATATCCACGACATAGGTACATATATTATATATATCATACTCCATAATGTTAATGTTACATTCAACATACCATAAGTCCGTAAACATAACCACTGCCTTACTACACGACCACCTTTTATTCATTACTACTCACATATATATATAACATAGCACCACGCAACCTTATAAGGTATAGCAACTCTCAAGGGTGAGCGGGCTTCTCGAGGTTCTCAAGTGGACGGTAGAAAGTCTTTTCCTCCAACACCGAACCATTAGCTGTTGGCTCAGTCCCAAAGGCGCTAGTTGTGTTTGGCTCATCCGCTGGCCCGAAAATGCCAGTCTTTGGGTTAGGGGCCCAGTAGGTTTCGGATTCAGCTCGGGTAATTGCTTCGTCTGGGACCAATGTTGGACGGACTTGGTCGTCTATGTTCTTGTCGTAAACCGACACATGCACTGTCCTCCTAAAGAAATTATAATATAAACATTCAGTAAAACATGATTTTAACTTTTAAGACTTAACTTTGACTAATTAAACCAGGGCCGACCCGAAACATGTGCAGGGTGTGCGACGGCACATGGCTCATAGGCCGAAATGTTCAATATTTATATAAATGTTGTTTATGAGAGGTCCATTTTTAAATTTCGCACAGGCTCTCTAAATAAAATGTAAAAAATTAGCTAAAACTCGCGTGCAAATCAACTAGACACAAATATTCTGGTTTTGATATACTATTAATACGTCTCTTAACGATTTCCGCGGCTCGCAAAAAATATATTAGGCAAAACACCTCTACTTTTTAGAGGATATAAAAGTTAAAAGCAAAAAAGTTCACGTGTACGGTGTACCCTTGAATAGATGGTAGTTATATCGCTTAATAATCACATAAATTGGCTAGTATAACATATAAGAGGCGCCACTGGGTGGAAAGACAACCTATAATGGAACCACAAAAATGGCATACATTACCAAATTAAGGGAGTGAGTTCAAAAACATACATTTTTCTTATATTTGGTTGAATGAGATCTCTTATCTACCGGTGAATAAAATATGAGCTCGAAAATGATATGTGACATGGGGTGGGGGAGATAAGTTGTTATCTACTTATTATCTTGTTTTGTACTACACATAATTTTCCAAGACATAGGGGTAGATATGACTAATGGAAGGTCTTAATCATTCATCCAAAATCCAACCACTGGTGGTCCATTGCTTATCTAATGCCGACCACTATCGATGATTACTAGCAAAAAGACACGAAAATGGCCCCCTAACACATGTTAATCACTCTACAAAGTGTACGGGACGATCCTTTTCTTCTTTTGAACTTTTGTTCACCTTTCTTTTTCTTCACACAAGTTTGGAATCTAGGAAAGGAATTCAATAATTTAAGGACGAAAGTACACTCTTCCTCAATCTAATTAAACGATTCGATCAGATAACCACCAACATTTAGATCATTTTGTTATGATTTAAGGCAAACATTCAATTAACAATCATCTAATTTCGATATGCAGCTCGAAATATACACTATTTGACATTCATTAACGACGATTTTAACAAAGTTTGTGCGAAATTTCTGTTAACAAACAATCAATCAATCAACATATACAGTTGATTATACTCAAATTCAATCCACCAAAATTATATTTGAATCATCTATAACTATAAATTCCGTCAAATTAACGATGATTTTAACAAATTAGCATAACATATGCAGCTTATTTTACTCGAATTCGATATCAAAAACTAACAAATTTAGCACTTAACAGTTAACAATCATATAATCAAAATATAACAACTCAATTTACTTAAATATAATCTTCGAAACAAATTCAAATTATCAAAAACAGTGAAAAATTTGATTCAATTAAATTAGTAGCAACAATATTAACGATTAACGATCATTATATCAGCTCAACTTACATGAATCTAATGATCGAAAATGATAAGTGAATGATGAAAAACTGTGAAAAATGTATACCTGAGAACGAGAGTAGGATCAATGGCGGATTGTGTACGGATCTGGTTGACGAATTGCTTTCCTAAGCTCGCGATTCCACGGCGGTTGGCGGCCATACAATGATTTTTGTTTACGGTGAAGAGAGAGAAAGAAAGTTGACAATAGGATGCAAAAATAAGGCGAAGAAATTAAGAAGAAAATGGTAGGTGTGATGTGTGATCTTAACTGTGTGTATATATAGATATAATTGTCTGTATCTATATTTAGATATTTTTGTTATGGTGCTTAAGTATTGCAATTTGACAATTTTTGTATCTTAGTTTACAACTTTATCAAATAAGGTTCATAATTTGTAGATATTTTAGTTTACAATGTGATCGAGACACTACGAATAGTATGTCGGACGACTCAGGAAAATACCATGAAACATATGAACAACATGAAAAAAATGTCTTCAACCTTGACCAATTAGCTAATGGACTCGTTTTAAGGTTATATAGTGTAACATGTATTAACAAAACATAATTTGGATTTTAACTGATGAATACGATCTTAAAAGAGTTAGTAACATTCTATGATATGTGAATACAAGAATGCTCATACGTATTATATACCGAATTTCTAGAATTTGTGATAGCTAATGTATAGAAAATTTTAATAAACAACATTTTTTATTATGTTTAAAAGGGAAAATACGTAGATTTACAAGATACCATAAAAGTTGTAGAGTATTAATCCAATTTTATGATATTTCTAATGCCTTTCTTACTCTTAGTGATTGTTTGATTCTAATTTAAAGTAGGAACTAAAATTCTCATTAGACTAAAATGTAGATAACATATGGATATACGTCTAGTTATGTGATCGACTTACTACAACGTTTGAACAAGGAGATGATATGTTATTCTTATTATCATTTGACTCAAAGTGACATACAAGAAACCTCTTTATGCATGTTGAAAACATTTTGGATTGTTTATTAAAAGTTCAATTTTATAGAGGAAGAATTTGTAAAGTATACAGTTAAATGACACACACACTATTTGGGGGAGGTCTTAGCCTTTATAAAATTAATAAAATAAAGAGTTAATTACGTAAATTATACCTATAGTTTATCAAAAATTATAGATTTCGTTCATAAGTTTATAACGTTGTATAAATCGTCCATTTTTGGAAACTGAGCGCACTTTTCGTTTCTAATTTCTAATGGACGTCCATTTTAGGGACTAAATGTGTAATTAGTTAACAAAAAGTTTAACGGAAAATTTTAACGGATATCCATTTTAGGGACGAAAAGCGTAATCAGTTTCTAGAAATGGACAATTTATGCAACGCATTAAACTTAAGGAAAAAATTTGTAATTTTAGATAAACTATAGAGACGATTTGTGTAAATGAAAAAATATTAAAGAAAGAAATTAACATTAAAATATACTTAACGGTGGTATTTTGACTCGACGTGATTCAGGCCTGTGTTTCGTGTTTGGTATATTCCGTTGTATATTCGTTAGTCTCCGTTTCTTCGTCCAAATCTTCAGCATGACGTGGACACACGTAAAATACACGCGTATGGATAATTAAAATATTAAATGAGTTAAGGTAGTTGGAAAGTAGTGAAAATATAAAAAAATGTTTACCGCGACTAAGATTAACTTATTGAACAAATAGGAATACTTTTCCCATAGATTTTAATGAGTGGTTTTGCCCTGTGCCGACAGTGTAAAGCTTTATTCGATGTATAATTTGTTGTAAAAGCAAGTGATAATAAAATTTTTGACTTTATATGATTGAGTATGTTAAAAAAAATATAAAAAAATACAAAGTAAATAGTAGTCGTAATTATTCTTAAAAACCACAAACGAAAAAGCATCTTCAATTTGTTGTGAAAGCAAATGATTATTAAAATTTCGACTTTATCTAATTGAGTGTGTAAAAAAAAAACAAACAAAGGAAATACAAAGTAAATAATAATTGTAAACATTCTTAAAAAACACAAACGAAAAAATATCTTTTTTTATCAAAGTAAACTCAAACACAAAATAAACAAAAACCCACAACCTGCCAACAAATAATAAAAATAAATAAAATATTATTTTATTCATACCCGACTCGACCCAAGCCAAGCCAACCCACCTGATTGGTGGTGTTGGCTTGTGAATAGTGTAAAACTTTCTCAAATGTTATATAGTGACCCGACTCGGCCCGACCCGAGCGAAGGCAACCCACCTGATTCAGATAGTGTTGCCTTTAATTGATGGTGTTGGCTTGTAAACAGTGTAAGACTTTTTCAAATATTATATAGTTAATCAGATAGTAGTATTTCTAGTTCTATTTCTATTAATTATAAACGTTCACTTGTCCTGTGTCAACTTCAAATTAACAGTAACACAATCAAACACGTTGCTCTCTAGCAACTAGTCGTCTCCTTAACTTTTTCTTATTTTCTTAGTTTTAGCTTAAACTTTTTCAATTACATGTTTTTACTCAATTTTAAATTTTAACTTTTCTTTTTTCACTTAGACTATTAAATAAAACAAGTAATAACGTACGAGCATATTACACTGTGTACCAATAACAATTTGTAGTTGGGATGTCTATCCCTTTTTGTGAGTATAAACACTGTTTTGTATGCTTATATATTATATTGATATATAATTTCGATATTTGTTAATTTGGCTTTCTTAAATTTTTCTGTTTTCGTTACCGTCATCGATAACAACGTAGGTTTTAACTCGCTACAAAACACGAGCATAAAAAATAACTCGTTTATATAAACTCGAACTCCAAACTCCGGAAAAAAAAAGTTACTTTGTAGTAGTTTTGGTTTCGACTTTCAAACTCCAAAAAGATTTATGTAGTAAGAGTTTATTTTATCCTCTTTTGGCCCGTATAATTCATTTTACGTAAAAAATTTCGGTTCATCATTTCGCACAATAAAAAGTTTACGGTTCTTCCCTTTAAAAGTTAGTTTAAATAAAAATAAGTTTAAATTCTAAATTTATCGATGAAGAGTAAATTGATAATTCAACTTTATTTGAATTTTTAATTTTAGATAAAAGTATCAAATGTTTTATATAATAATAAAGATAATATGTTAAAGATAAAAAAAAAAAAAAGACAAATAATTTTTCTAAGGACCAAAAGACTCAATCTCCACAATTCATTTATTTTAAATTCAATGGCTAAGATTAAATCAAAACTCAATTATAAATTATTTTTTTTAAAGTTAATTTATCTCACAAACCGTTAATCGTTAGACAAAATAAATTACACCGTTGCGACCGTCGTGTTCTCCTCTTTAATTAGAGCACTGGTCATATATATATAATTTCAACGACTTTTATTTTTTTGATTTTCGGGTGGGTATTAAAATTGTAACGTTAATATCACATGTGATTTTAACATAAATGAGTAAACTTGAAAAACAAAAAATGTTTTATAAAGTATGATTTATCTAAACCCAAAAAAAAAAATCAAATTTTGGCAAATTTTATTTTTTTGTTTTTGAAAAAATGTTTAAACTCATAAAATTATATCACATGAGATATTAACATAAAATATGGATTTAAAAATCTAAAATCGTTATATGATATATAATTAAATTAAACCTATTAAAAATTCAACGAAATCACATGTGATAGTACTAAAATCACATGTGATAACGTAAATCATATGTGATATTAAGATATATGTAGAACTTTAAAACAAATAAGTCAATAACACATACGATTTTAACTTTAAATGTGAAATTTTAAACACAAAAATATTATATGAGGTATAATCTATATAGACCCGGAAAGAAAATCAAATTTTGATGACTTTTTTTTCTTCGTTTTTGATCAAATGTTGATATTCGTAAGGTAAAATCACATATGATATGAACACTAAATGTGAATTTCAAAGCCTAAATATATTATATGATGTATATTTAACTAAAATAAAAAAGAAGAACACAAAAATCATAAGTCAAACTACTAAAATCCTATGTGATAAAACTTTTATTTTATAATTTAAAATTTTCAAAATACGTCAAAATCCAGGAAAAAATTTCCGTCAAAAGTATATCAAATGGGTGCTCTATAGAAAGAGAAATAATGCTCGTTTTAATAGTGAAATTTATTCGTTTAATACATATACGGGTTTTAAGATAATTATCTTTTAGAGTAAATTACACCGTTAGTCCCCATGTTTGTACCCAAATCACTAGTTTGAGGCTTTTTTTGAAATAATTACACCAAACGTCCCCAATGTTGCAATTCTGTTACGCCGGTGATCCATTTTTCACAATTTTCAGCTGAAAAGACGGAAATGCCCTTTTCTAAAAAGAAAAACTATTTCTTTTCATTTTCTTCTATAATTATAATAATAAAAAGATAAAATTATTTTTTCTCTCTCTCTTTCTCTCTCACACACACCTAATAAACAAAAACCACCACGGTATTTAATAGATTATAATTTTCGGCGGAGTGAACCGGAGTTGGTTGAATTTTCCGACATGAAGGAGATTGTAATAGATTATTATTAATGTTGTGTGTTTGCCAAAAAGGGTGAATGGGGCAGCAAGGAGTAACATATAGGGGACAGATGTCGTTTCATTCATGACAACACAACTTCCACTATATATATATACTAGGAAATTAAAAAGCTGTGCGGAGCACAGCCCTGACTGGTTTTATATTCGTAAAAAGATTGGAAGGAGAGGGTATCAAATATTTAATGTCTAATATAATCATTCATATTGACGGGGACCTATAACAAATGCAATCAATCGTGAGAATTTTCTATTACAAATTACAAAATCATCTCTTATTCAAAAAATGGCTTGACATGTCCATCGAGTCGTTGACCAAGCTTCATGTCTGGTCATTTCCTTCATTTGATTCTCACCAAGTATCTCTTCAAGAAATTTTAAATAAGTCTCGAGATTTGGCAGAATAAGAAGGCGGACCTGCAAAAATGTTGAGAATGACAGTCTTTAATATTTATTTTGTCTACGGACTATTGTTTTGCAAACGGTTTACCACATGCGGTCCAAGAGCTGCTAGTCTTTGAACAGCACCGTAATGTTGAGTCAAAGCCCGTTTCCGATCCAAAAATGATTTAAGTAATGTCTTAGTCAAACGTGTCTGGAGGCTACTATAATTATGCCCAAACCTGCAAAATATATTGCAATTTATAAATTGTTAATTCAAAACATAATATCGGCTGATAGTAAATATAAGGATGAAGAGTTCAAACTTTTACAAATACTGGCAAGAAGTTTGGCAGTGAAGTCTCGAAGTTCCCAGTGATTATCAGCGATTCGATTTCCTAACCTTTTGCAACGATACAGGTTACGACAGGTGGCATCAATTGGTGCAGCTGCAGAATCATGCAACATGTTATATTAAATCCCCAAACATAATTATATAATGATGAATGAAAGTTCACTACAAACTTACATATGGTTCGACTTGTATATGTGGGTTCTGAAGAAGAGTCCAAACAAGCCGCATTAAAGCAAAAAGCAGTTGGAAATCATTTGAACCCCGAGAAACCTGAAATTTTTGTTACTTAAATTTCAATAATTAAAAAAACATATTAATCTGTTAAGTCTGCTTAATTGAAAATTTAGCCTAGCAAGTACCTCATCCTCAATAAAGCATGTAAAGTAAGGAACTAACGGATGGAGTCCAGAGTCGGTGGCCAAACTCGTTAGTGCTTCCTTGAACAGAACAGAATCAGGCATGCTTACAGCCAGCTCGGTAATTTTATTGAAGTATAGCTGCAACAACAAAATGAGCTTCATAATGGTAAAACAAATTCTAATATATGAAAATAAAAACAAAAAACTGTATAATTTACCTGAAGTTCTCTAGATAAGACATGTTTGACAGGCATTCTAATGTCCATGGGTAGTTCCTCACTCTTTTGCTCGGGCTTTTTGGTCTCTGGTAAAACAACAACAACTGCAGAGTACCCATAACATCTCCAAATGTCAGCTCTGCCACAGTGAAATCATATATAAAGTACAAATTTATGTTTTGAAATTTGCATACATGTTCAACACACAACTGTTTTTAACTCCACTTAAGATAGAGTTTTTTGAAACACTATATTACTTCATCCAAATGAAACGAAAAAAATATCTAGTTGGGATGATAAACAGATTGCAAACAAATCTTACTTGGTTCTGGCCATCACCGTAAGTGCAACATCTTCGTATCTTGTACCAATATCATAAATAAAATCCAACGATAACCGCTTCTTCGCTATAACTAACGTAACCAGGGACATAACATAAATCTGAACAAAGCAAAACAGAAAAATAATGTTGGTCTGAATATGAAAAACAATTGATCATATTTTCCCTTCAAAACAATAAGATACATTAGATGTTGTAGGATGAAAGATAAACTTGTCAATATAAATGGACCTTAAGCTAAGAACACAAATACTTGAAAATTAAACAACCGTTTTAGAAACAATAGAGTGCTCGGACATGCTTGTTAACCGAACAAATAATCATCAGTAATAAATAATGAATCCATATACATACCTAAATAGAGGAAAAACATATCAAGAGAAGAAATATTGTTACGAAACTGACTTGAAATCGGCCTCTGAATCTGAATTTCAAGAAACTTAAGCCTTAACATTATCATTAACTCATCATCCTCTGCCTTGGAACACATTAAACTGGAATAAAAAAAAAAAAAAAAATTCAAAACTATTATATCAAGTCGAAATCCAAAATATTAAAAACATATATACAAATAAAAGAAATCCTACAAGTTACTTATAGAGTTACAGATTTATAATAGCTGTGAAAATTAGAGAGAAAAGGCGATTATTTGATAGTAGAAAGTGATGGGCCGACAGAGGTTGTGTATGAAAGAAATTTTGGGGCAATCGATTTCATGGAAAGACAGGGGGCAACAGTGCCGTGGGTATGGTTATTGCAGAGATGGTAAAAAAGTCCTCACCACACCTGATTTAACCTAACACTTTCTTTATTCTTCTTTTTATCTTTCTTTATATCTGCAACGTGTAAATTTTCAAAACACCACGTGGCATCACATAAGAAAGCTACAGAATTTTAGTGGTTGATTTTATAAATAAGGTAGATATATAATCAAATTCTTCTTCTTTATATTCACTATTCAGCAAGGAAAATGGTGAATCCTAAAAAGCAACTAACGAAATCATGGAGTATGCGTGATCGAGTTGTAGAAACTCTCCAAGTACACCGCAACGATATTGTGTCTCTCCTTTCCAGGTAAAACACTTTGTTACTTGTACACCAAACCCTTTTTTTCCGGCGACACCTCCGCCGCCGCCACCACCACCGCCGCCGAAGAGACATTCGTTTCGAAGCGTTGGTCGGAAAAATGAATCTGATGAGTTTGAAAAAGTGAAAAGTTATACTCTGCCACCGGCACCACCTCCACCACCGCCGCCGCCAAGTGTGCGAAAATCACGTAATAAACATAACAAACTTGAACGGAAAGTTAGTGATGCTACTAAGGAAATCGCTACAGCTACTATCACCACCACCATAAAAAAATCGCTATGGTGTGGATTCCATACCAAAAATTGCAAACTGAAAGTGAAAATGGTGAAATTGGTTTTGGTTAGGGTTTTGTACAGAGATATGAGGAGGAGAGAGAAAGAAATTGGGGGTTTTATTATTATTGTTTTTTTTTTATATTAAATGTTAAAAGAAATTGAAAAATAAAAATAATTGATTTAAAAAGGGTATTTCGGTCTTTTCAGTTGAAAATTGTCAAAAATGGACCTCCGACGTAACGGAATTACAACAATAGGGACGTTTGGTGTAATTATTTAAAAAAAAGCCTCAAACTAGTGATTCTGGTACAAACATAAGGACCAACGGTGTAATTTACTCTATCTTTTAAATAAAAATAAATTAAAGTGAATTTTTAAAATAGAAAATTGTGATTGTTTTATTTTGATATTATAATAGTATTAAATGAACTCAACCTAAGATAACATATAAAAAGAATAATATATATTATCAACTTAATTCTAAGACCGTTTCATACTAAAATACGATAGTGGTACTAGAAGCTTAAAAATATTTACCCGTTCATCATTCCACATTGCTTATATTTAAAAGTATGTTAGTGATTCATCAATTTAAAAGTTGTTTATGGGGTCAATTTCTTAAATGACAAAAAATATAAATAATTATTTTGTTATGTAATATTTGGTTTTCTAAATAGACATAGATGTGTTATGTATAAATTGAGTTAAAGTTGTAGCTATAGGCCGTAGAGGAAAGCTGAAAGCTATAAGACTATAGGGTGTGGTGGGCTTTATGGGGTGATGATGTGGAGTGATAGAGGTGATATGTAGGAAATAGAGTGTGATTTGTAGGAAAGAGAGTGTGATGATGTGGAGTGATGAAAATGGGTGGTGTGGTTGTGTGATGATGTGGAGTGATAGAGGAAAGAGAGTGTAATTTTAAAAAGTTGTATATTTATAATTTTTTTTATATAAATGAAATTTTAAAACTTGTATTTTTATTAAAAAAAAACAAACACTACAATTTATTAAAAAAAAAATACTACAATTTATTTAAAAAAAAAAACATACTACCAAAAAAAAAAACATACTACAATAAAAACATACTACAAAAATTCAGGATAAAATTTCGCGATAAGCCTTTTTTTTTCATGTTCCGCTATTGATTTGGCAGGCTCCGCGAGATGAGTGGTGTCCTTCATGATCACCTTTAACGCTTTTTGTCGCATTTTTTCTTCAGCAGTATCAGCAAATTTCCCGAACTTTTCCCCAATATACTTGAGTGTTTCATCGGCCCCCGAAGAAGAAGCAGCGGCTTTGCCCTTTTCTTTGCGCGCTTTTGCCTTTGCTTGATCTCTACCAATCGGTCTTGGAAGGTCTTCCTCCAAGCTCCGATCATCATCATCATCGTTGAGCTCGATTCCAGCAAAAGGCGATACCGGAGTGGCGGGAGTGGCGGGAGTGGAGGGGTTACTAGAGTCCGATGTTCTACGCGCTTTTCGGGACCCTCCAGATGTTGGGACATGTTGACAAACCGGGCTATTTCTCAATATTTGCCAAGACGCTAAATGTAGGAAACCCCCTTGCATTATGGTGCGGTAAGTCTGCAGAGCATGTTCGAGCAATTGTTGATCACTATGACCGCTTGGTCTAGTTTGTTGGGCTTGTCGAAAAATCCCGTTGAATTTTTTGACCTTTCTTCGTAAGTCTCTCCACTTGCTCGAAAGAGAGTCTTCGGTACGAAAGTAAGAGGGATCATCTTTAAGCATCTTGGCGAAATATTTTGCACGAACACTTTCCCAGTAAAGTGCTGAATGTTGATCATTTCCCAGCTTGGGGTCCTCGGATGTCGACGACCACGCTGAAGCAAGTGCGATCTCCTCCGCTTCGGTCCACTTCTTTCTTTCGGTTTTGCCTCTTAGGGATTCGGTTTCTTTCTTCTTATGTTTCCTCTTCCCACGGGCCGGCATACTTTGAGCTTGAGTTTCCGGAACCACCTCATCGTCTTCAGAATCGTCAACGTCAAATGGAGGCACTTGCGGAAAATTGGATAAATGGTCTTGGTTAAGCAATTGCGAGAACGACCCGCCTTGGTATAGCGGGTCTAGGGATGGTCGTTGTGGTGGTGGTGTTTGTTGGTAAAATTGGGGAAATTGGTTAGGGTTTGGAAGTTGGGTATAGTTTTGAAATTGGTTTGGGTGTTGATATTGGTTAGGGTTTGGAAATTGTGGAAATTGGTTTAGGTTTTGGTATTGGTTTGGGTTTTGATATTGGTTTGGGTTGAACCATTGGTTCCATTGGTTGGGGTTGGGGTTGTTTTGATTGTTGTTGTTGTTGGGATCCATTTGAGATTATTGAAAGAATGTATAAAAATATAGAGATTGAGAGAGAAAGAGAGAGTTTGTGTGGTTTTTGTTATAAAATTGTGTTGGTATTTATAGAAAATGTTTGGGATTTTTGAAAAAATGGCCGTTGCATTTGGTATTTACTCGACCGTTGCATTTGCTTTCTTCCTTCACCACCGCGTTGTCTGAACCACGCCAACGGCAAGATTTTGCCGACAACGCCCCTAGCGGTGTGGAGGGGGGCGTTGTTGGGCGTTTTCCGTCCTATGTGGCGGCGTTGTGGATGTTTTCCACGCCCCACACCCTTTAGTCTAACTTTTATTTTATTTGAAACCTCAACCTGTTTGAAAAAGTTTTTAATTTTAGTCTTTTTTTCTTTTAAATTTAATAGTTTGAATCTATCGCTACCAAACAATATTATATCTAACAAGAGTTTCTAGCTTTGAAAATAAAAGTTTGTAGCTTCTAAAAACCTATAAAATTTTTATACCAAACCCACGCCATAATGGTTCTTTATTGTAAAAGGGTTTTTTGTACATTTTTCTGGATAGTGACGTAAGTCGGGTTCGGCCTTATTGTAAACCAAACTCAAACTTAATGTAATGATTTAAGACTAAACTCTCATCGAATAACGTGGTTTTATTAAAGTTGTAGGAAAAAAATGTTGATTTTAATTAGACAGAGTCGTCAAGTCGGTACCATACTATTGATATACCAAACGAGGAGTATGAAAACTTATTATTTCTGTGATTAGTACCAAGTGCATGTACGGTTTTGACCTAATTTAAAAGTTTTTCGATTTCATAGAATCATTATCTAGCTTAAAGATCGAATGTTAACATCTATCTTTCTATACCATGTGACACTTTAATGGGCATCAATATGCCATCCTATAAATATATATTAAATAAATGTAATTCATATAAAATTATAAATATTTAAATAACAGACCAAAAGGAAACTTGAAAATGGGCGGATTAAACAAACTTAACTAATATTGACTTAAAGAATCAGTTACTAACAATGTTGATGATGTAAACTTGTGACAAATTTACAATCTTTAGCATCATTTGTTTGTTTTAAGTACCCCGGATCATCATTTGTGCGAAATGGACTAGGCTTTCAAGATGTCATCAACAATTAGAGACGGGGCTTCGTGGTTTTGAGAAAAACATTTCCAAACAGTGATTTTTAGCTCATCTTCATTTTCCTGTAAGAAATATTAGTAGAGAATTTCTTGTGACCGTTTGCACAAGATCACGGATCACCTTATTGTAGAAATTAAGAATCGGATTTTGTGGAAGAATAATTTTATTTCATCAACTTTGAATGTTTACATTAGGCACCTATTTATAGAGAAAATTAAACCTAACGGGCTCAAGCCCATATACGGGCTTGGGCTTACATTTGATTTAGGCCTACATTCTAACATTCCCCCTCAAGCTAAGTAGTGGGATTTCCAATGCTTAACTTGTCAAGACAGTGAGCGAAGATCTTTCCGGTAACCGCCTTTGTAAGGATGTCTGCAAGCTGATCCTTTGATGAAACAAACGGAAGCTCGATAATCTTATCTTCAAGTTTTTCTTTGATGAAGTGTCTATCAACTTCAACGTGTTTTGTGCGATCATGTTGAACTGGATTTCCTGAGATCTGGATAGCAGCTTTGTTGTCACACATAATCTTGCTGGCTTCTCCTGAGGGATACCCAATTTCTGTCAATAGTTTTCGCAGCCACAAAACTTCAGCTAATCCTCGTGCTATTCCTCAGAATTCAGCTTCAGCACTTGAGAGAGCGACAACTTTTTGCTTTTTACTCCTCCATGTAACAAGATTTCCTCCCACTAGAGTAAAATACCCTGATGTAGATCTCCTATTACCTTTGTCGCCTGCCCAGTCAGCATCAGTATAAGCGTCAATCTTCAGGTGCCCATTTGCTTTGAATAGAACACCGTGTCCAGGAGTTCCCTTGAGATACCTGATAATCCGTAGAGCCGCTTCCATGTGCTGGACTTGAGGTTGGTGCATGAATTGGCTTATAACCCCCACGGCATATGCAATGTCTGGTCGAGTATGAGCTAAATAAATCAGCTTTCCCACTGTTCTCTGATATCTTTCTTTATCTACCAGTTCAGCTTCATCTTCCATGAACAATTTCTGGTTAGCAATCATGGGAGTATCCGCAGGTTTGCAATCTAGCATTCCCGTCTCTGCTAGTAAATCAAGGACATACTTCTGTTGACAGATGAAAATCCCTAACTTTGATCTTAGAACTTCGATTCCAAGAAAATATTTGAGTCTTCCCAGATCTTTCATTTCAAATTCTTTGAAAAGATTAGCTTTCAAGTTTGTCATTTCTTCCGAATCATCCCCTGTAATAATCATGTCATCAACATAGATTATTAAACAGGTTATGAGTTTACCTCTTCGTTTCAAGAATAGAGTGTGATCAGAATTGCTTTGATTGTAGCCATATTTCTTCATTATTGTGGTAAACCGACCAAACCAAGCTCGTGGAGATTGCTTTAAACCATACAGAGATTTCTTTAGTCGGCAAACTTTACTGGACTCGGAGCTATGAATTCCAGGTGGAGTTTCCATGTATATTTCTTCTTTCAATTCTCCATGTAGGAAGGCATTCTTGACATCAAACTGGTGTAATGGCCAATCCTTGTTTGCCGCAACTGAGAAGAGAACTCTAATAGTATCGATTTTGGCTACTGGTGAGAATGTCTCACAGTAGTCAATTCCATAAGTCTGAGTATACCCCTTTGCGACTAATCGGGCTTTATACCTTTCGATTGATCCATCGGGTTTATACTTGATAGTGAACACCCACCGACATTTAACAGGTTTCTTTCCTGGAGGCAATTCGCATTCTTCCCATGTTTCACTTCTTTTCAGGGCTTCAAGTTCAGTACCAATTGCTTCTCTCCATTCTTTATACTTCAGCGCTTCTTCAACACTTGTTGGTATTCTTTCAGAACAGATCGCGTTTGCAAAGGACCTGGCTTCCGGGACTAAGTTCCTTCTTGCAATATTTGCGACTGGATATCTTGATCCTCTTGAACTTCTTTCAGGTGAGTATCTGTTGGGTGGAATCCCCCTAGTTGATCTATGAGGAAGCTCATACCGAGTGGGTTCGGTCACACTTGGATTTTCCATCTCAACATGTTGTTCATTATCACAAATATCAGAATTATTTGGAATATCTGGAGATTCAGAACCACTTACCTCGGATATCAGTTGAGGAGGATCATTATTGGTGGCATTGGTACTGTCTTCAGAATCTTCAGGATTATCAGTTGGAGTAGGAGTATCAGTATCAGAATCTTCAGGATTATCAGTTGGAGTAGGAGTATCAGTATCAGAATCTTCAGGATTATCAGTTGAATTAGGAGTATCAGTAGGAGAGTCATGCACTTGTGGTGCCCAACTTATCCATCTTAATGCGTCATTTTCTTTTTCCCCCTGACCATGAAGATGGGTCTGGTAATAGAACTCAGTTTCAAGAAAGTCACAGTTCATTGTAGTGAACATGTGACGCCGACTCGGGCTGTAACACCGATACCCGTGTTGATTGACACCATACCCCAGAAACACACATTTCTCTGCACAAGGATCAAGTTTTGAACGCTCTATTTTTGGTATATGGACAAAAACAGAACATCCAAATACTCGATGTTCAAGAGTTAGATTTGAAGGCAATTTATGGAAGTGTGACAGTGTTTGGAGAGGAGTTTTGAGAGCTAGAGCTCGGGTTGGGAGACGATTAACCAAGTACGTGGCCGTGGCAACTGCTTCTGGCCAAAAAGACTTTGGGACTTGGGATTCAATCATTATAGCCCGTGTGATTTCCAATAAAAAACGATTTTTTCGTTCTGAAACCCCATTTTGTTCCGGCGTGTGAGCACACGAAGTTTGATGGATAATTCCCCGTGTTTGACAGAAGGTTTTCATGGAGGTGTTACAAAATTCCCCCCCATTATCTGACCGGAGAATTTGGATTTCACTTTTGAATTGGGTTTTGACCATGTTACAAAAGAATGTGAACTTCGTAAAAACTTCAGACTTATTTTTTTAAAAATAAGTCCAAGTCATTCGAGTACAATCATCTATAAATATCAGAAAATAGCGGAAATTTTGTCCTCCTTCAATTTTAGCTGGACCCCAAACATCAGAATGAATTAACAAAAAAGGTGAATCAACTCTAGTATCATTTGGTTTAAACGTATGTCTATGACTTTTTGCCAAAATACAAGTGTCACAATGAAAATCTTTATTTTTAGGAAATAAATGCGGAAATAACTGACGTAAATAACCAGTGGACGGATGTCCCAATCGTCGGTGCCATAACCATTCTTTCCTATCGTTTGAACCATGAGTCAGCATAACTGAGCCTTGTTGAGTGACTTCATCTACGTAATATAATCCTTGTCTCTCAGTACCACGCCCAATGATCCTTCCCGTCCTGATATCCTGCAAAATGCAAAAAGTGGGGTGCATTAATACCACACAGTTTAATTCTTTCGTAACATGACTAACGGATAATAGCTTGTGTGATAATGATGGCACATAAAGGCATCTCGAGAGTCGTAGTTCTTTTGATATTTCAATGGTTCCCCCTCCTTTAACTGGGAGAGTTTCCCCGTTAGCTGTGTGAATTCGTGTTTTGTCAACTTTCGAGTTTGATGTTAGATCAGTTATATCAAACGTCATTGTATCAGTGGCACCACAATCAACAATCCATGAATGACACTTGGCGTTTTTGGTGGCAACATTAACTTCTCCAGATCGGGAAGAAGCGTTCTCCTCTTTGAAATCATGCGCGTTTAACATTAACATCTTTCCTCCGCCGTTAATCTCTCTGTTGCCTACGGCGGCGGCGACTTTTCCAGTCTTGGAGGTTTTGTGGTTATCATTCCACCATTATGGATATCCAACTATCTTAAAGCATTGTTCTTTGGTGTGTTTCGACATACCACACTCTTCACACTTGAGCTTGTTCTTATTTACCTTTGATTGAGTTCGAAAAAACAATTTGTCTGACCGATGATTTGGTTTTGGGTTTTGAAACTGGTTCTGAGCTCCGTTACGAAGTAAATTCATTTGTTGCACGACGAGGTCATTGTTTTCGTTGTCAGCCATGGTTTATTTAAATTGGTAAAATTTGTTGAATTTTTTTTTTTTTTATTTTTTTATTTTTTTATTTTTTATTTAAACTGATTCGTACGGATGAACTTCTGATCCGTGCTTATGAACTGCTTGATCCGTGCGGATGAACTTCTGATCCGTGCGGATGAACTGCTTGATCCGTGCGGATGAACTTCTGATCCGTGCGGATGAACTTCTGATCCGTGCGGATGAACTGCTGATCCGTATGCGCCGCTGAAAATTTAGGGTTTTTCTAAAACTCGATCTAAAGGTCGATTTTTTCACCAAAAAACGTTCCTAACTGCCCAGATTGAAAAAGGAAAAGTTTAAAAAACAATAAAATAACCTTTTGAGTGATTTCTTGTTCGATTGATCTAGTTCGAACGGGTTAAACTTCTATTCGAATGGACTAGTCGAATGGCTAGTTAGAACAGGTACCTTTTTTCGGTAACCTGCTCTGATACCATGTAGAAATTAAGAATCGGATTTTGTGGAAGAATAATTTTATTTCATCAACTTTGAATGTTTACATTAGGCACCTATTTATAGAGAAAATTAAACCTAACGGGCTCTAAACCACATACGGGCTTGGGCTTACATTTGATTTAGGCCTACATTCTAACACTTATATTTTACTTCAAAATATGAAAATATATATGACACTATATATCTCCAAGATAGAATGGTGGTTATATGTCCACAAGTCTTAGAGACCCGTTTTCAAACCTCATTAAATAAACATGTCGTGGCGATTAGTGAATACTTTATAAACGACTACGCGGTTAAGTTCGTATCCAGACTCGCTCATTAGTCCATGATGTCAAAACAAGAAAACATTGTCCAAAACCTTATTTTTGATGAATGGTCAAGTTGAATTAAAAAAAAATCCTGATGTTAGAATTGTTCCACCGAAATGAACCTTAATTACATAAATCGTCCCTATGGTTCATTCAAAATTATGGATTTCGTCCCTAAGTTTAAAACGTTGCATAAATCGTCCATTTTTGAAAACTAATTACGGATTTCTTCCCTAAAATGGATGTCCGTTAAAATTTTCCGTTAAAATCATCGTGAACTAATTACACATTTCGTCCCTAAAATGGACGTCCGTTAGAATTTAGGGACGAAAAACGTAATTAGTTTCCAAAAGTGGACAATTTATGTAACGTTTTAAACTTAAAGACAAATTTTATAATTTAAAATAAACAATAGGGACGATTTATATAATTATCTCTATTTAAATTGTTGACATTAACATGTCAAATATATTGTATGAAATATCTTTCATGTCCCCCTAGTTAATGATTATACAAAGTTTGCAAATAAATAAACGTGACACTAAAAGAAACTAAAAAATTCTATGCAATATTAATGGTTATTATCTAACATGGAGGATCATGAGAAGATTTTAGTTTTGTAAGTGAGCTACTTTACATTGGTTTAATGGTCAAAAATGGGTTACATGTCACATCTTTTTTATATTCATCAAATCACCAATTAAAAACTTTGAAAATAACAAATTAAATAAATAAATGTCTCAAAAACTCAAATACTTTATTCAATGTTTAGATTATAGCACTTTGTTTCAAAGGGTAGAAAAGTAATTACTTTAATCATAAGGTAATCAAAATTACTGGAAATACAATAATTTCTTTTTGAATATTCTTTTTAAAGTTATTTTATCCTTTCGACCCATTTTACGAGCCAACTAACATCAAAACGACAATCGTCTGAAACCGTCACATGTGAACATCCGTGATTACAAGGGGCCGATATTCAATTTTGCATGTTGATTTTTATTGACCTTTCCAAGTTATTATTGAATCTTTTGAAATCACTAATATTTTTGTTTTAGATTATTGACTTTAATTATTTGCATTTTCACTACCTGAAGTTGATTAATTAAGATTTGACTATATGATTCTGTTCAGTTTAGTTTTCACGATTATCCCTACAACAAAGCGCGGACAAATAAAAACTCGTTATTGTTATTGATTGTATAAGTTTTATTCTACGAGAACTCCATTACAAGTTTAACTTACAATTTTTTTTCTTTAAATATTTCAGTAAATATCATTGACATTAGGGATTTGATTCGATGTTATATAATTTAATTAACTAATCCGACAAAATATTTTACCATCATATATATTCATTTGAGGCATGGAGCCTACTTTGTAAACATCCTTAGATTTAATACCTCATAGGTATATGAAAACGAAACACGATATAAGGCTTCAAGAGTTGGAAATTTTTTTTGCAGAAATGTTTGATCTGATTAACACGATAAAACAATCGTATGTGCACAAGTGTTAGAAACTTATTCCTACTTGTTTATCGTGTCAAGACGATAAAATGATTCAAATGCCTTAGAAAGTATTCTTACAAAGAGTTTAGAGTGACAACACGATAAAGCATTGTTTTCAATGAATTCAAAAAAATTTCGAAAGTTTATTGTGTCGACACGATAAAAGGGTTGAAAGTGTTGAAGAAAATTAGCATCAAAGTTTGCCTTGTCAACATAATAAAGCATTGTCAAATACCTTAGAATGGTTTTTAAAAAATGTATTATCTTGTCAACACTATACAAAGATTAAAAGAGTTAGAAAAAGTGTCACACAAATGATTATGTGTCACCATGATAAAGTGTTTAGTGCCTTTAGAAAATTGTCTCTCCTAATTCCTAATGTTTATTGATGAGGACAAGATTGATGAGTTAGCTGAAAAATAAGTGAAGCATTTGAAGCACAGAAAGCATGACAAGAAGAAAAATGTGAAGAAAGACCGAAACTCCTGTCCCTCAAAGGGAACTCTCGTCCTGGAGGCGTGGGACTCCCGTCCCGCGAGCCTGACGCCAAACTTCCAGAATTTTCTATTTAGCACTATAAATAATGGTTTAAGCCTTTAAGGTTTTATTTTGAAAGTTATGCAGATTTTACTAAGTTTCTTTGAATTACGAAATTCAAGTTTTTAAGTAAATCTTTGTATTATGATTTGTTTAAATTCATAAACCTTCGGATTAAGGTTTTGTCATTGCTTATAAATCTTTTCATTAAGGTTTATATTCGCTTCCGTTCGGCGTCATTTATCGTGTCAACATGATAGAAGTTATTTTCATAAATTTCAGAAAAACTTCAATTTGGTTTTTATCATGTTAATACGATAAACCATTGTTCACAGTTTTAGAAAATTTTTGGAATGACTTTTGGCCAAATCGGTTCAAAACCCGTACTTCAAGGATATGCTAAAAATGAATATCGAAAAAATTTGGGTGCAATTTTCTCAAAATTTCCCGACTAAACCCCCATTTCAAAGTTTCAAACATTGTAGCACGAATATACTCCTTTCGAATCGTGTACAGTTTTCTGATATATAGTTCATAAGGAAGATGAATTATGAGGTGTTACTGTTGGCAATGGTTGGCTTGTCTTAGTAGGTTTCTTCAAAAATGAGTTTGGAATGTGCCTTATAGAAAGCCTCGATAGGATCCGTTTGTTGAATGAGTGTATCAATACGATCACTATTGTCCATATGCAATAAGTTGTAGAACCAACCTATTATTTGAAACCGGGGCACCAACGTTTAGAGATCGAGTTGATCGATCAACATCTTGAGTTCTTGATCACAATATGCAAGAGCATTAGAAAAATTGTCAAGGGGATTGTTGGAGTATATATGCATATACTCCAAAGAGCCACCTTCATCCCGTTGGGGGATGAAGCATCTAAAACACCTTCATCCCATTATTGAAAAGTTGATGGAGCTTCGGCTCCATCCCATTATTGAAGAGTTGATGGAGCTTCGGCTCCATCCCATTATTAAAGAATTGATGGAGCTTCGGCTCCATCCCACTGATAGCTCCATCCCACTGATGAAGCACTGGAGCTTCGGCTCCATCCCACTGATAGCTCCATCCCACTGATGAAGCACTGGAGCTTCGGCTCCATCCCACTGATAGCTCCATCCCACTGATGAAGCACTGGAGCTTCGGCTCCATCCCACTGATAGCTCCATCCCACTGATGAAGCACTGGAGCTTCGGCTCCATCCCACTGATAGCTCCATCCCACTGATAGCTCCATCCCACTGATGAAGCACTGGAGCTTCGGCTCCATCCCACTGATGAAGCACTGGAGCTTCAGCTCCATCCCACTGATGGAGCTACTGCTCCATCCCATTTATGGTCATGGTCAAACCGGCCCCACCAACTATTGTGGCATGTGACATGTGAACTCTATAAATAGAGCTCACCCCTCATGTTAAAAGGGGGTCTTCTCCCCTCTCCTTACTTTCTCTCTCTATACTCTCTCTCTAGATTCTCTCTCTCTAAACTCTTTCTCTAAACCATTGATTCTCGGACATCGTGGCGTACAACACCTTTTCACGGAAAAGGTGTTACCTCTGGGGAATCGCCACCCGACAGGGTTAAAACCCTCGGGTCCTTGGATTATGGAACCCGATACCAATTTTGGTGTCGGATCTCTTTCTAACTAATTATTTACTGTTTGTCGTATAATCTAAGCTCGGGGTGACGAGGAACGGTACCTCTTGGTCGTCAATACCAACCCGGCGGATTTTTACTTCAACATTTGGTGCCATCCGTGGGACCTTTATTCAACGATAGTTGGAGCGAGAACACAGACACATGGATACCCCACTGTAGTCAGGGATGTCCACCCTTGTGCCTACTGTTCAGCCATCAACCAACGTTGTAAAGCCACCTCGATCTCAACCACATCAGTCAACATTTGTAGAAGTAACTTTTACAAAAATCTTTTAATAAAGATATCATAAAAAGTACTTTTACAAAAAGTGTTTTAAAGATTCTATAAAAAGTTACTTTTATAAAAGTTTTGATAGTGACATATCATAAGAAGTAACTTTTAAAAAAATCTTTTAATAAAGATATCATAAAAAGTACTTTTACAAAAAGTGCTTTAAAGATTCTATAAAAAGTTACTTTTATAAAAGTTTTGATAGTGACATATTATAAAAAGTAACTTTTACCAAAATCTTTTAATAAAGATATCATAAAAAGTACTTTTACAAAAAGTGCTTTAAAAATTCTATAAAAAGTTACTTTTATAAAAGTTTTGATAGTAACATATCATAAAAAGTAACTTTTACCAAAATCTTTTAATAAAGATGTCATAAAAAAATACTTTTACAAAAAGTGCTTTAATAAATATTTTATAAAAATTTACTTTTATAAGAGTTTTGATAATCTCAAAATTTTGAACTTCATCCCGGATGAGCTTCATCCCGGATGACTTTTACCCAAAATGGAGTTTCATCCCATTTTGGATGACTTTTGAGCTTCATCCCGGATGAGCTTCATCCCGGATGACTTTTACCCAAAATGGAGTTTCATCCCATTTTGGATGACTTTTGAGCTTCATCCCGGACGAGCTTCATCCCGAATGACTTTTGCCCAAAATTTTGAGCTTCATCCCGAACGAGCTTCATCCCGGATGACTTTTACCCAAAATGGAGTTTCATCCCATTTTGGATGACTTTTGAGCTTCATCCCGGATGAGCTTCATCCCGGATGACTTTTGCCCAAAATTTTGAGCTTCATCCAGTTTTGGATGCCTTTACCCAAAATGGATCTTCATCCCATTATGGATGACTTTTTCCCAAAATTTTGAGCTTCATCCCGGATGAGCTTCATCCCGGATGACTTTTACCCAAAATGGAGTTTCATCCCATTTTGGATGACTTTTGAGCTTCATCCCGGATAAGCTTCATCCCGGATGACTTTTGCCCAAAATTTTGAGCTTCATCCCGGATGACTTTTACCCAAAATGGAGTTTCATCCCATTTTGGATGACTTTTGAGCTTCATCCCGGATAAGCTTCATCCCGGATGACTTTTGCCCAAAATTTTGAGCTTCATCCCGGACGAGCTTCATCCCGGATGAGCTTTTGCCCAAAATTTTGAGCTTCATCCAGTTTTGGATGCCTTTACCCAAAATGGAGCTTCATCCCATTTTGGATGACTTTTTCCCAAAATTTTGAGCTTCATCCCGGATGAGCTTTTGCCCAAAATTTTGAGCTTCATCCAGTTTTGGATGCCTTTACCCAAAATGGAGCTTCATCCCATTTTGGATGACTTTTTCCCAAAATTTTGAGCTTCATCCCGGATGAGCTTTTGCCCAAAATTTTGAGCTTCATCCAGTTTTGGATGCCTTTACCCAAAATGGAGTTTCATCCCATTTTGGATGACTTTTGAGCTTCATCCCGGATGAGCTTCATCCCGGATGACTTTTGCCCAAAATTTTGAGCTTCATCCCGGACGAGCTTCATCCCGGATGAGCTTTTGCCCAAAATTTTGAGCTTCATCCAGTTTTGGATGCTTTTACCCAAAATGGAGCTTCATCCCATTTTGGATGACTGTTGAGCTTCATCCCGGATGAGCTTCATCCCGGATGACTTTCGCCCAAAATTTTGAACTTCCTCCTGGACGACTTTTGCCCAAAATTTTGAGCTTCATCCCGGAGGACTTTCACCGAAAATTTTAGCTTCATCCCATTTTGGGAACGAAGCCTACAAGTTAAAAATGGTCGGGGGAGATACAGTCCCAAGGACTTTGCATGAGAACCTCCTCAGACACTGTTATATGTTAACAAATCTCCTTCGGAAAGATGTAAGGGCAATGCCCAATTTTCTATCGCCTGTGATACAAAAGCTATGGTTGCCTCTTGGTTTAAGGGGCAAAAATTTTCTCAATACATGGCAAATTTCTAAGACCATTGATTAAATTGTAATAGCCAGTAATTAACGATAATTAAATTCCTAAGAGCACCGCGCTCTTAAAAGACGAAGGGGAGAGTGCCCTCTCTAATAAACTCCATGTTAGTCTGATACTCCAATCCTAACATAGACAGGTTTGAGCAGCCTATATAAAAAAAAAACTCCGTACTGGTCTGAGAATATCCCGGTATCGAAAGGGTTGAGCAACCTCTCTAATTAGCTCAGTGTTAGCGAAGGACGCTTCTTAACACAATAAAAATAGTCGAACCACCCTTAAACATTTTCCATTTCATGGAATCACACTTCCCACGAGGAAATATCATGGGTTGAGCAACCTCTCTAATTAGCTCAGGAAATGACTTTTCTAAACACAATATATGTGGATGAAGCACCACCATCTCTTTATGGGATGAAACACTCTCATCCCCTATGTGGATAAAGCACCACCATCTCTGTATTGGATGGAGCACTCTCATCCCCTATGTGGATGGAGCACCACCATCTCTTTATGGGATGAAACACTCTCATCCCCTATGTGGATAAAGCACCACCATCTCTTTATTGGATGAAGCACTCTCATCCCCTATGTGGATGGAGCACCACCATCTCTTTATCGGATGAAGTACTCTGATCCCTTATGTAGATGAACAAATTTCATTTCTTATATGGATGAAATATTTTCTTTGCTTTTATGGGTTAAGCACGTTCTCGGTAGTGAAGGTCACTAAAAACCTAAGTCTAGTTTAGTCTCACTACATTCCACATCACTAGACTGGGGGGGGGGGGGGGGGGGGGGCATGTTGGAGTATATATGCATATACTCCAAAGAGCCACCTTCATCCCGTTGGGGGATGAAGCATCTAAAACACCTTCATCCCATTATTGAAAAGTTGATGGAGCTTCGGCTCCATCCCATTATTGAAGAGTTGATGGAGCTTCGGCTCCATCCCATTATTAAAGAATTGATGGAGCTTCGGCTCCATCCCACTGATAGCTCCATCCCACTGATGAAGCACTGGAGCTTCGGCTCCATCCCACTGATAGCTCCATCCCACTGATGAAGCACTGGAGCTTCGGCTCCATCCCACTGATAGCTCCATCCCACTGATGAAGCACTGGAGCTTCGGCTCCATCCCACTGATAGCTCCATCCCACTGATGAAGCACTGGAGCTTCGGCTCCATCCCACTGATAGCTCCATCCCACTGATGAAGCACTGGAGCTTCAGCTCCATCCCACTGATGGAGCTACTGCTCCATCCCATTTATGGTCATGGTCAAACCGGCCCCACCAACTATTGTGACATGTGACATGTGAACTCTATAAATAGAGCTCACCCCTCATGGTAAAAGGGGGTCTTCTCCCCTCTCCTTACTTTCTCTCTCTATACTCTCTCTCTAGATTCTCTCTCTCTAAACTCTTTCTCTAAACCATTGATTCTCGGACATCGTGACGTACAACACCTTTTCACGGAAAAGGTGTTACCTCTGGGGAATCGCCACCCGACAGGGTTAAAACCCTCGGGTCCTTGGATTATGGAACCCGATACCAATTTTGGTGTCGGATCTCTTTCTAACTAATTATTTACTGTTTGTCGTATAATCTAAGCTCGGGGTGACGAGGAACGGTACCTCTTGGTCGTCAATACCAACCCGGCGGATTTTTACTTCAACAGGGATATACATGACTAATATAAGATGTAAAACAACTTTACATGCTAATCTACAACAAACCAAGATAAACATCTTGAAAATGAAAACCTGAAAGGAAGAGGTGTTAGAGACGAAGATAGAAAAATTTATAAAACTACCTATTTTTTGGAAAAGGTGATCAAAAGTACCCGTGTTTTGAAACGACTTTCAAAACTACCCCGTTCGCTGTTTGTAATCGCGAACGTTGATTTTAGGTGTTGGGTCGTGTCTGGAAACAGCGACCCATGTGAACATAAAAAAAAAAAAATATTTAGAGGGGTCGTGGTTGGAAACTGCGACCCCAGTAAAGGTTAAAAATCCATGCACTTTACGTAAACCATTTGCTATATATACCATATACACATAACCTACACATAATACTTACACAACACATACACAAAAACACACATTTTCACAACTTAAAACACACCAACATACACAACTTAAAACACAAACTCAAACATTTTTATCAAAACTTAAAACACAAACACACATTTTCACAATAAATTGTAGATTATATACCAAAAAGTTCATAATAGCCCAAAAAAGTTCATAAAATAAAGATTGGTTATAATAACGAAATTTAAATAGCAAAAAGTTCATAAAATAAAGATTAGTTATTATTACAAGTTGAAATGTTATGACCCGGTTGATTGCAAGCGGTACACCTTCGAGGGGCATCTATAGGTTGAACGTCCATCTCGTTACGTATTCTATTCGTACGTCTGCGTCCTCTTGACCTTGAAAAACGAGAGAGATCCGCTTGAATCTTCCAACCCGGATCTACCCAATAAGCAACGTGCGGAAGTGGTTGAAAATTGGAACGATACATTCTTTTGTACGTTTCCGTTTTGTAAACCTTGTTTACGTGATCAGCAAGTTGTTCACCTCTATGTCGAATCGCTGCCATAGAATGTGAACATGGAAATCTATGATTTTGCCATTTTCCACACGTACAAGTTTTCCTTCTCCCTCCAAAATTCACAGTGCAAACGTTTCCGCCGGTATCGTTTGGATTGAACCGTGACTCGACTCTATAAACCCCCGTTTCGTAATTAAACTCGGTAATATTATGCCGTTGTGCATATACCTCACGTTCGGTGAACATTTTCCACATACGAGGGGGCAACGGTGTGTCACAGGTCCTTGCGATTTGGGCGTGTTTTCTAAAGTGATCGACGCACTTGTTGAATGTAAAATCAATGAGGGCCTTTATCGGCAAAAGTCTCGCTCCCCGTAAAACATTGTTGAAACACTCCGCAATGTTTGTTGTCAACCAACCCCACATTCGATGATTCTCGTCATAAAGAAGTGTCCACTTACTTTTGTCGATTTGGTCAAGATAATTCCATGCTTCTGTGTCGAGATGCATCATATCATCTATACTATCGACATACTTTCTTGCTTGTGTGGTACTTCCTATCGCCCAACAAAGTTTCTTCATTGCAGTGGTTTTATATTTCTTTGTGAAATTACTTCTCACGTGTCGCAGACAAAAACGATGGTATCCAAAAGGGTGCATCCACCCAAGAAGATTTTCCATAGCGTGGATTATACCATTGTGTCTATCGGATATGACACACAATTTTCTGTCTGCAACAACATGAGTCCTTAACTGCTGAAAAAACCAACACCAACTTTCCACCGTTTCCTCATCGACAATGGCAAACGCGAACGGCAATATGTGATTGTTAGCATCCTTTGTAACAGCCGTTAACAACTTACCCTTGTACGATCCTTTCAGATGTGTACCGTCAACACACATCACCGGTTGGCAGAATTTAAATGCCTCAACAGCAGGTCCAAACGCCCAAAATACGTATTTGAATACGTATCCATCGTCTGAATATTGTGGATGATGTTGCCACTCCACGATGGTATCTGGGTTTGTAGCCTTTAATGCTGCAATGTACGAAGGCAACTCCGAGAAATTACTCTGCCAACTACCGTGTATACTCTCAATTGCCTTTTTCCTACCATGCCAGGCCTTTTGGTAAGTAACGTCGACATTCTGAGAGTTTTTTATATCGGCCATAATGTGTTTTATCGGGTAGGCGACATCTAACGTAACTGAGTGCTTGATGAGAGAAGCAATCATTTGTGAGGTGATGGATCGGTTGTTATTGCGAGTGACCGTACCATAACAGTTGTGAGAGGTTACCCAACGCTTTATAGTCCAGTTGTGATGGTTAAACTTCTTCACCGCACGTACATACCAATTGCAAGCAGGTGCCCCGGCTACTTGAGTAAAACCCGGTTTACGACTACGGCACCTTGCATTGAATAATCTGGGTTCACTTTTATTAACCCAAATCTCCCTGTTTTGAGAAACTGACCAAAGCCTTACCGCATGTTGGATTTCTTTTTTATTTTTGAAAGTCATTCCAACCCGAATTTTATTCTCTTCTTGGCTCCAAACATCAAGTGGTTCCTCGTCCTCAAAGTCTGGCATGTAATCATCTTCGGCTTGTTCGTATTGGCCACCACCGACTTCTTCTTCATGAACTGCATCATTTTGGTCATCTTCTGATTCGTCACCACCAACTGGTTCTTCCTCTGTATCTTCACTGTGTTCTGAGCTACATGCATCTGAGTTCTCAAAACCAGCTCTATCGTCATCGTCTGTGACGGTTTGTAGTGGGTTGGTTGATATTGTTGGTAGTTCATGATAAGAAGGTTGACTTTGCATTATTGACGGATACTCTGGTAAGGAAGGTTGATTTTGGATGGTTGTCGGATATTGTTGGAAAGAAGGTTGACTTTGGAAGGTTGACTGCTGAGATGTAAATAATGGCTCAATTTTAACATGAATTTGACCCCAAAAATTTTCATCTCTGTCAGCTAAAAAAAACATAGTTGCTAAACTATCATTGCCCCATAATTCGATAACTTGAGGCATATTTAGATAAACATAACAAAGTAATAACTCCAATTTAAAGGAGTTTTTGTCTACCCGAATATAAGCGTAGATTAAATCAACGAACTCTTCAAAACTCAAATGGCGAGACATAACAATCGTTGTAGTTCTTGTTAAATCATCGCCGTAAATAAAACCGTTTTCATATCTTACATTACCTCCCCAATATAAATTCACCATAAATGGACGAGATAAAGACATATTTTAAGAAATTTGATATGAACTTTGTAAAATTATAAACGGAAATGAACTTTGTAAAATTATAAACGGAAATGATTCTAGATCGAAACATATAAAAAATGATCTTATTTGTAAAGAAAATTTGAAATTTTCGTCAAATATTTCAATATTCCCAAAGTACAGAGGTCGTGGTTAGTAATAGCGACCCATGAACATAAATTTAATAAAAACAAAACCTAATACCAGCTTTTTCAGACAAGTACAGAGGTCGGGGTTAGTAATAGCGACCCTTTAACATATAGTACATAGGTCGCAGTTAGTAATAGCGACCCTTTAACATACCTACTTTTAAAACAAAACCTAATACCAGCTTTAACTATTACGAGTACATAGATCGCTGTTAGCACTAGCGACCCTTTAACATACCAACTTTTAAAACAAAACCTAATACCAGCTTTAACTATTACGAGTCAGATTCCTTTTTTTAACCTCATACATATCACTTAGATTCTTTTTTTTTAACCTTCGACCCTTCAAAACATAATTAAAAAACTATAATACAAAAAAAAATTAATAATAAAAAGTTAATTAAAAAAACATAATATAAAAAACATTACTAATATAAAGAAGATTACAAAAACATAATTAAAAACCATAATTAAAAAAAAAAACTAATAATAAAAAGTTAATTAAAACTTACCATATAAGTCTATATATACACCACATAACATATACAAACTTACCAACATATATTTTCATACAACTTATAACACAACACAATTATTTGTAATTCTCGTAAGCATGGCTTCATCTAGTAATTCTTATTCCACTACCTCCAATATCCTCGACACCGTATTCAAACATATAGAAGAAGATAAAAAGCGTTTGGAAAAACTAAACTCCCTTATCAAAAGTTTCCAGAAAGCTGATAACGAAAAAACCCAACTCATACAATCAATTCAAGATGATCCAAACCTTTCAATTTTGGTGAGTTTGTGATCGAATTATAGAGATGGGATGGTGTTTTCTTTTTATAGAGTTATTTGGGGGAGTGCAATAAGTGTACATCAAAACTAACAAATTTATGTTATAACTTATTCTTTTCCAACTACCAGTATTTATGTTCAACCCTTTTATTTCTCTTTTATAAAATAAATGCTAAAAAAATTAACAAGATTTCTCTTTACAAAATTAAATGCTAAAAAAATTAAATACCCTTTTATTTCTCTTTCCGAAATCGAAATAAATGCTAAAAAAACAAGATTTATCCTTTTTAAAATAGTAAATCGTTACATTTATACTAATATATATAAAATAGAATGAACGCCATAGTAAATCGTTACATTTATACTAATATAAACATGTTTCTATATAAAAAACATGCCTTATTTGGTGAACCTCTATTTCCTTTTATTAAATATTCTTTTTCAACCAACTATCTATAAATATAGAAAAATATCTTAATATAAACCATTTTATAATGTTATTTTATTAATATAAACATATTAACCATTTTCATCCAACTATCTATATTTGAGTGATATAAATTCTATCAACCCCCGATTTAAATTCTGTCAACATCCCCAACCCCCGATTTAAATTCTTTCAACATTCTCAACCACCTTGGAGTCAGAGACAATTATCAAATTAAATACCCCCTTCACAGGGGTCGCTGGTCCTATAAGCGACCCTTCAACATTATCAAATAATTCCACCTGCGAGTCAGAGCAAAGTCAGAACATTAATTACCCCTTTACAGGGGTCGCGCTTCCTATCATCGATCCCTCAGCATGTCAACTTTATTCAACCCTAAATTCAGCCACCAACCGTTCTCTTTATTTCATCCCCCACCAACGTATTCAATTCTTTATTCTCATCAAAGTCATTCTTAATTCCCTATAAAATCAAGAACCATATACGTTGAAATTCACCATGCACGTTGAAATTCACACAAAATAAACAAACCTATTACAAACAACATTCTCCTACAAATACAATCGTTATAACCTTATTATTTATCGTTATCATGGCTGGAAACCTAAACCCCGGTCCAATTGATCCATCATTGTTACACTTAAACAATGACCATCGGGCTACATTTTTGTTTAATGGCTCAATGAATCCCACCGACACTATGACCGTTAGGCGTGGAGATGAAAAACTTTGGAGTGTTGTTCGTACAACAAACATACATGAACGCGTCCGACACTTTATTGATGTTGCTGGGTTTGGAGGCTTTTTTTCTATTGGAAACCGCCGAATAGATAACGCTTTGATAACGGCGTTGGTGGAAAGGTGGCGGCCCGAAACCCACACATTTCACTTCCCACGTATCGGGGAAGCAACCGTGACCCTGCAGGATGTTCAAGTTTTGTGGGGTTTTAGGGTTACCGGAGGTGCTGTTACCGGTTGGGATTTGAAACTCTCCATTAATCAATGGAGAGAAAAGTGTGAAGATTTGTTGGGGTTTCTGCCCTTGTCAAGTGACGTTCTAAAAGGGTCGATTAAAATGTCATCTTTACTAAAGGAGATCCTCGAAGAGCTACCCAGCAACGCTACTGACGATGTTTATATGAGGAGGGCTCGGGTTTTTATTTTATATATGATTGGTGGTGGTTTATTAACCAACACTTCCGGTAACAGAGTTCCTCTATGTTATTTACAAAACATAGAGGATTTGGAAAGTTCGGGTCAGTTAAGTTGGGGGAGTGCCATTCTTGCATATTTGTATCGAAGATTATGCAAAGCAACCAAACCAGACAAATCCGATACTTGCGGACCTATGGGTTTGTTGCAGCTTTGGGCTTGGACACGGATAAGTAGTTTGGCACCTGCGGTTACCAATAGGCATTATAATTTTGGAGAACCTTACGGTGGACGGTATGTTTACTTAATTTTTTTAATGTATTATTATTAAATTGTATTTCATTAATTTTAGCCGTTTATATGTTCGTTATAAAATCATCCAATTGTGAACAATTTTAATCAAACACAAATAATCATCCAATTATTAAATTGTATTTCATTAAATACGCATTACAATCATCCAATTATTAAATTGTATTTCATTAAATACGCATTATAATTGTCTAGGTGTTGAGTAACAATCTTTAGCTGTTGAGAATTAAATAACAATAAAAGTTATGATAATTTTTATACATTTTCTATTAATAATTTTATGATATGATTTAAATAAAATAACAGTTTTGGAGACGAACATGCGGAGAGAAATTTTGGTAGAGTTACATCACATGTTTTGACAGCATGTCGATCACAACTTACAGCATTGACCACACACGAGGTAACTAAGTTAACTAATTAAATAATATATTTTATTATATATCCTATTTATTAATAAATATTTTTTTGGTGTATAGTTTAACTGGGTTCCATACGAGAATATTCTACAACAACTTCCAGCATATTGTAGCATAGATTCTGAAAATTGGAGATGTGAAACGTATCTCGTGTGTTGGGAGATTGTCGAACCTCACCCGGTGACTAGAGTAATGCGGCAATTTCGTATGTTTCAGGGTGTACCGGGTCCCCCGTTATTTAGTGAAAATGACTGTAAAGAATTACACGCTGTATCTCGCAGTGGTAGGTTTAATCATAGTTGGGCGGATGAACACGTAGACTACATTAACGCGTGGAACGGACGATTTGCGAATGTTCAAATATCACAATACGTGAATGATTTTAGTCCGTCCCATGAATATATTGCATGGTTTCATCCTCGAACTGTTTTTTATATCACTAACCCAGGGTCGACGTCACAGGGGTTTCAACCTCTTGGTGAACAACGGGAGTTTCTGGTATGTTTATCAACTTTTATATTATTTTACATATATTAATTTAAAAAATGTTAACACCAAGTTAAAAAAAATAAATGCAGATGGATGGTATGACAAGATGGCATCAGGGGGATGAAAATTTGTCTCAGCAGTATATGAGTCAGATTAATAGTGATGACCGATTTTCACACCTGCCGAGTCATTATATGGACCACTATGTCCCGGTACCCCAACAGATGTTCCAAAGAGATGCCCCTCGAAGGCGTGCACAGCCACGTTCTAACGTGGACGATGCCGGTCCCTCTAACCCGGAACCATCGCATGGGGTTAACTTTGATACTTCGATGTACTATCCGACTCACGATTCAATGCCATTCCAGAGTCAGGATCCCGATCCCTTCGAATTTCCGAATCAAAGTTATACCCCTTCTGGAGGTTTTTTGTCACTTTTGGATTATACCCCTACGCCTACGCCCGAGGGTTATAATTATAACTATTTGACATCCCCACCAGCGATGCAACATGGAGGAGGTGAATCGAGTCATCAAAACCGTGACTTTTCACCTGTACACTATCAGGGGTTTGACTTTGACAATGAAGATGGTAATCGAAGGTATCCGCAAAGAGAACATCAACCGCCAGATTGTTATACCCCAAGTGACCCGAATCCTCAAGTTCGTCGTGGTCGTCGTCGTTAGAGATTTGTAATTTTTTTTTAAACAATGTTTTTTTGTAATGTTATTTATATTACAATGTTTTTTAAACAATGTTTTTTTGTAATGTTTTTTAAATTATGTTTTAGTAATGTTCTTTATATTACAATTTTTTTAACAATGTGTTTTTTTAAACATTAATTAAAACATAAACTTATAACATTATAAACATAAATCATAACATAAACTTATAACATATTATTATTATATAGTTAATAAAAATATTGTTAAATACAGTATAACATAAACTTATCAAACTTATAACATTAAACCGGTCAATTACGAAAATATAATATTATTATAAATTGTTATTTATTTAATTACGAAAATATAATATTAAAAGATAAACAAAATATTACAAAAGATAACGTTAAAATTTATTCAACATAAAACTAAAACATACAACAATATAAAAACAACAAATAACTATGCCGTACGTTTACTATAAAAACAATTAGCCATACGTTGGCGGAAACCTTGCACGATCTCCTCGGATACATCACTTCGTATGTAATCTTCATTCGCAAATCTTAGGAGCCTATCTATAAACATACAAACACATAATGCCGAGTTCTCGTTACTACCCGGGTATTGTGAAACTTGTGCAACGTTTGTGACTGGATATGCACCAATTGATTGTCTCCCCCTACCAAAAAAGGTAATCAAGTGCAAAAAGCCCAATAACCCGTCTTCGTATTTTTCCTTGACCTCATCAAGAAATTCATCCGGAATACTTGAATAATCCCTATCAAAAATGGTCAATTCTAATGTATAAATGTTAAACTGCAACAAAAACCAATGGTTATTCGGACAACATATGGGGATAAGTACGTCATCGACCTCCCACCAGGCAGGATATGGAGGTTTTGTCCCATTACACAGTTTTACAAGTTTGTGCATATTTGCCTCCGTGAACATACCGTTAAATATGGTAGGCATAACGGCAAACTTACGCAAATTACTACTCGGTTCAATTTGAAAAACACGTTTATGAACCATTAGCGACCTTTTTATCCACCCATCAACATGCTGCGGTAAAAAAAATTTGTTAGTTAAATTATTAAATATTTTTAAATTATTACAAATGTTATTAAACTCACCATAACCCATAATTCATTGTTTTGCATCAAACCAAGCAAAACTCCCCAAAAGTTTCTTTCGCATTTGAAACTTCTTGGTAAAAATGAAATCAAACAGTATTGATCTTCGTCTCTTTTGCCTATATCCCCATGAAGATAGAATGTTCTTGCACTATCGGCTATAATTACGCGGTTTGAATCATCAACTTCAACTTCAACAGCGTTTCCAATAATCTCGTTAATTTCATTTTGCACTCTATTTCTTTCCTCATCCAGTCTAACTAGTTGTTCGCGAAGTTGTGCAAGTCGAGAATTTTCCATCGAAATTTTTGATAGATTGTGTTTGAGTTTATGTTGTAATGAGAGAGTGAAATGTGTGTTTTTGTGTATGTGTTGTGTAAGTATTATGTGGTGGTGTGTTATATATATGGTATATATAGCAAATGGTTTACGTAAAATGCAGGGTTTTTAACCCTTTACAGGGGTCGCTACTGGCAACCACGACCCCTGTAAAGAGTTTTTTTTTTCTTTCTTCACATAGGTCGCTTGTGTTAACCACGACCCTACAACCAAAAGTAAGGTTCGCGGTTACAAACCGCGAACGGGGTAGTTTTGAAACTCGTTTCAAAACACGGGTAGTTTTGATCACCATTTCCAAAAAGTGGGTAGTTTTATAAATTTTTCGACGAAGATATGGAGGTGAGCGCTCGTTTTAGAAGTGAGAAGATTTTCATAGTTGAGGATGCAGGGACGACGAGTATGGCATTGACGATCTTGTAGTTTTGTAGTATGTATGTAGCTTGTTTTTTAATTGATTATTTTAAATGCGAATCTGTTTTTTTTTTTTTAATTATTTATAACATGGATAAAATGGTCTTTTACGAATATTTAACAGAAAGTTTATTAAATCCAACAAGCAAGAGACAAAACTGGACAACAAGATAATACGGATGAACAAAAAGTTTTGTTTCCAAGTTCGAGGGACAATATCCGCAATATCATATAACATGGATGATTTTTGTAATCAAGGTTTTTAAGAACTTATTTGAATCCTCCTATCTCGATTGTTCTCAAATGTTGGCCTTGTTAGCTGTCTTTCTCCGAATGATTGGACGTCGTCCTGGAGCATTAAAACGACTTGAGACATGGTTGGTCTATTCGAAGCTGGTGATTGGGTGCACAACAAAGCAATCTCAGTGATCTTCATTATATGTTCTTGTTGGTAATGATTCAAGTCCAATGTTTCGTCAATTAACTTTATATGAATTTTCTTCTCATACAACGTCCATGCCTGTTTACCAAATCGAACGAAAATTATATTAAGGACCAGAAACAACTATATCGAGAAAAATTTGATTAACTCTATTACATACATGAAACCTTTTATTTTACAACTCAAATAAAAAAAAAATATTTATCCAAACTAGAAACAAAGATAGGAAATAGTTTTAAAGGTCGTATCTCACATGTTCGAGGAGGAATTCCATGGATGGTCTTTCGTCTGTACTCCTTCGGCCACTAATGATTTCAAGAACCACAATACCAAAGCTGTATGTGTCAACTTTATCAGATAAGGTACCATAACGCGCATATTCTGGTGCGGCGTATCCCCTACCATCATATTATTCAGTGATAATAAAAGTATTTAATAAGATATAATATCAGAAAATTATCATATGAAGTGAAATCGCGATAACAAAAAACTTACATTGTCCCAGCAAAGTTTGTGGTAACATGACTTAGATCTTCTTGTTGAAACCTTGCCAACCCAAAATCTGCTATTTTGGGTTTAAAATCATCACTGAGGAGAATGTTGCTTGATTTGATATCTCTATGAATAATTTTGAGATGGAATTCGTTGTGTAGATGAGCAAGACCCCGAGCAATCCCAAATATTATTTCAAATCGTTGGTTCCAGTCTAAAGTCCCTCTTTTTTCACCTGCATTTTGAGATATTACTTACTACGGAGTATTATAAATTCACACGGAATATGATGATTTCATACTTAGTTGAGTTTTGAAACTCCAACTTACCCCATAAGAATCGGTCAAGGCTTCCATTTGCCATATATTCCAAGACAAGAAGAAGATGAGATCCTTCACTGGACCATCCAAGGAGACGCAGAAGATTTCGATGATAAATGGTACTTATAAGCTTAACTTCATTCTCAAATTCTTCTTTAGCTCTCTCATTTTGTACTTGAAGTTTCTTCACTGCCACAACGTTCGTATCATCAATGGTTGCCTATTCGTTATATACCATCCGTAAACAATTAGTTAAAGAAGAACAAAAATAAATTTAATAGCAAATTATATATGCTATCCTTTCTATTTGAACAAAACAATAATTATGATGACTTGTAAAATCCGATTATAATTTCATACGATAAATTTATAGGTAGGAAGTCCGAGTACCAAATCTGGAAGCCAAGGTGAAAGCAAAACACAGATCAATTACACACACGGTGAAATAAATAAAGATAGATTGAGGGGTTGATTCATAATGATACACTGTAAAGTGACGTATTTTAACAACGAAATATAAACTAAGAGATTAATGAGACTAAAACCCCTTGAGAGATCTAATAAACTTTCTAAAACATTTGAGGGACTTAATAAACTTCCTCCTTTATCTCAGTATCGATGATGTACTAGGTTAAACATACGACGTTTAATGATCTACGAGAAATCACATATGTGAGATATCACTTTGAAGAGAATTGTGTGGGACACAATTCCTAAGAGTTTTTGCAGACCATGCTACTCTTCATGACCATAACGAACAAGTGTTTTCGTGTGGAGTGAAGGATTGCATATACACAGAAAAACACATATTCAAAACTGCAGTTGCGTTTGCAAATCTCACAGTACAATTATTTCAACTAGGGGTGTAAACGAGATGAGACAGCTCGCGAGCTACTCAAGATCGACTCATTAACTATTTGAAATCGACTTGACTTAAACTAGTAAAACACGAGTCTTAGTCTATGTCTTCAAGATACTTATAGTTTGGTTTATAACCCTCAACATATGCATCACTTATGTTTTTATCTCATTGAAAAACGCTTGTCTATTATAACTTATAATAGACAAGGCGTTTTTCAATCACAATTCAATAAAAAAAATCTCATATTATTACTACAATATGTAACGTTGTTACCTTGTACACTTCACCATATCCTCCTTTTCCTAGAATATTTTCTTCGCTGAAATTATTGGTCGCCAACTCCAGATCTTTATAATTGAAATTTACTGTCCCCTTAAATTCCTCTGCGTGATGGATATAATTTCGTGTTTCATGCATTTTAAAGAAATATATTTAACTTTATATATTGATAACATCTATTAGACAATTTCTAGTGAAAAAATTCACACATGATCGAAAAATTTAACTTTAAAAAAAAATGAAAAAAAATCTTTGTGTCGGTTTTGTTCTCTTAAAAACCAACTTAGAAGTATTTTTGACACTCTCATATCTTATACACAAGCGCTACAGATAAACAATCACCTTGTCCAGTCTTCTTAGAACTAACCCGACGACGATTCAATAACCACAAAACAATGATAAGGAATAGGGCAAGTACGACAGTGGTGGCTCCGGAAATCGTGACTGCCTTATGTGAATTCCCTGTCATACATATCATGCATGTATAAGTTACGAACTCAATATTTATGGATCAACGATAACTTATTATAAGAAAATTAATAATAAAAAGATGATCAGGCACCCGGCGCGCCCTAACCTTTTAAGATATTTCTGATATCTTGTGTGATCATGGTATTATTGAAAAATGGTGACTCTGAATACTTCACAAAACAACCCAGGTCGAAAAACTTTCCTTCGGTACTTGGAAGGCATTGTTGCAAGTAGTCGTAAGCTCTATTCATACAGGTTTGACAAATGGTACGAGGTATATTTTCGACACACTGTGCAACAGCATACATAGTTTTATTTGCCCTTGTGATTTGCCTCGTGTTTGCTACATAAAAATTAGAGGTTTTTGGAGTAGCATGGCTAATTTCTGTTAAAAACTTATGTACACTTTGATTGAAAGTCGGCATTATGTCCTCAGAAGCTAACTCGTTGCCACATATCTTAAACTGAATTTCGGTGTCTTCCTCGGAGTCATTTGGGTTGTCATGGAAATTATAGGAATCGTACCTCAAAACAAAAGGATAGAAACGTTAGGATCAGATTAATGATTCATCAAAGACTATTTTCATTTTACCTTGCATTCTTTATTTTATTCCACCTCAACTTAAATAAAAAACATTAATTCTAGTTTACTTATTAATCACTCAATTAGACTATCATTTATCTTAATGTTATTCTAAAATATTTTAATAAAAAAATATAGCGTAAATGTATATATATTATTATAAGTGTAACATTTTTTTTCTTTTAATAACTTAAAATTTATATAAACATAAAATTTACGATCTAATTTTTATTTTTGTTTGCGCTATCGCGAAACAATAATTTAGTTAACTAAAGAATACATTTGCTATAATAAATCCTACAAATTTGTTGACTAATTTTTTTCTAAGAAATTTAAAATCTTTACTTTGCTTAATTAATTATTGACACGGGAATTGACCTTAAAAACACAGAAGCTGATTTTCAAGAAGCAACAAATTCTCTGAACTTAGTCCAACTTCAAATAATAAACTGTACTAATCTAGAGATCGATAAGGAATATATCTTATATGGTTGGACAGCTATGGAAGTCTAGTTTCAAACAAAAAAAACGGCGAGTCGATTGGAGTTTCCTAGAAGAAGATATGCCCTTTTTACTACAGGATGTCAATGGGTCATAATCATCCGAATTTGGTCAAGTGTAATGTTTCTGTGAGGCTTTCGAGTTACTTTGCAAGTTTAATAAGTCTTTAGGGTTTCCATGACATTTAATAAGTCTCTTATTGCTTTAAAGAGATTGGGGAAATAACTCTATAAAAGTTGTAACCTGCTCAAATTGGAGACAGACAATTTTGGTGATAATTTCTTAATGAAACTTAAGCATTGAGCTTTGTTTTTATTTATGTTCTGTATCTCGTTGGTGGATTCCATTGAGTGGTGAACTTGTTAGGCCCTGTATCTTCAAGGTGGATTCCTTGAAGTGGTGAGCTTTCTATCCGACCCGGGTTAACACCCATTTACTGATTTTCCCGGTATCAAGTTTGGTATCAGAACAGCGATATGGCACCTCGAAAAAAACCTACTCGTGAAAGGGATATCAGAGATGTGGAGATGGATGATCTCAGGAGGCAGGTTCAACAACTTCAAGAACAGTTAGCACTCTTACAACCCGTTCCCGAAGACGAACAAGTTCACGATGAATCTGAAGATGAAAGTGAGGAGGATTATAATCCTTTTCATTCTTCATCTGATCATGAATCAGGTCGAACAATTCATAATCAGCACGGGCCAGAAGGTATAGGCACGATTTGGATTTTAAAGTTGATATTCCTGAGTTTGAAGGTAAGATGGATCCCGATGACTTTCTTGATTGGTTGCATACAGTTGAGAGAGTGTTTGATTTCAAGGAAGTGGCTGAGGGTAGAAGGGTGAAGCTTGTTGCGTTTAAACTTCGCAAATATGCTGGTTTATGGTGGGAGAATAAAAAAAGGCAGCGGGTTCGTGAAGGGAAAAGAGCTATTCGCACATGGGAGAAAATGAAAAGAGAACTAAAGAGAAGATTTTTGCCCGAAAACTATAGGCAAGATTCTTTCTTAAAATTTCATAATCTAAGGCAACAAAACGAGTCTGTTGAACAATACACGTCAGAATTTGATCATCTTATGATCAAATGTGACATTGTGGAGCCCGAGGAACAAACAATTGCTCGTTATCTAGGAGGATTAAAACCTGAGATAAGTAATGTGGTGCAATTACAACCATATTGGACTCATTCTGATGTTTGTAAATTGGCTGTGAAAGTGGAAAAGCAACAAAAAGAAAGACGTGGAGGTTTCACTCGATCCTATACTAACCAAGGAAATTCATCATCATCAAAGATGATAGCAAATCCACCACCAAAGGCTTCATTCAAGAATGAGAAACAAGTTGCTGGTTCATCAAACACAAGTGCAAAGAAATGTTTTAAGTGTCAAGGTTACGGGCATATAGTTGTTGATTGTCCAAACCGTAGACTTGTCACATTGGTTGAGGAAGACATACTTGAAGATAGAGATTTGGAGGATGAGAAGATTCCTATTGAAGAAATTGTGTATCCCGACGAAGGTGAAGCTTTAGTCATTCGACGAAGCTTGAATATTATTCAAGCTAAAGATGATGAATGGTTGCGAGAAAATATCTTCCACACTCGTTGCACATGTTTAGGGAAGGTTTGCAATGTTATCATTGATGGAGGGAGCTGCTCCAATGTTGTTGCAACAAGTATGGTGGAGAAGTTACAATTACAAACAGAAGATCATCCTCATCCCTACCTTATTCAGTGGTTTCGAAGGGGAAACGAAATAAAGGTAAACAAAAGATGTTTGATTCAATTTTCAATTGGCAAAAATTATAAAGATGAAGTGTGGTGTGATGTTGTTCCCATGGATGCTACCCACTTGTTATTGGGACGGCCTTGGCAGTATGATAGGAGAGTAACTCATGATGGATATAAAAATACCTATTGTTTTATAATAAATAAAGTTCGGGTTGTTTTAACTCCATTAAAACCGGAAAAAATTCTAACATCTACTCATGATGAAGGAGGATCTCTTGTATCACGAACTTTTTTTGAAAAGGAGATTTTAGAATCTCGTGGAGGATATGTCCTTGTAGTAATGGAGGTGTTGAATTCTACCATTATGGAGCATGGCCCGTTAGTGCAAGAGATACTTGAGGAATATGAAGATGTTATTCCAATTGATATTCCACCGGGACTCCCGCCAATGAGAGACATACAACACTGCATTGACCTTGTTCCTGGTTCGGTTCTTCCTAACAAGGCGGCTTATCGTATGAATCCGAAAGAGCATACAGAGCTTCAGAAACAAGTAGATGAGCTTTTAGATAAAGGTTTGCTACAAGAAAGTAAAAGCCCTTGTGCCGTTCCAACGTTGTTGGTACCAAAAAAAGACGGGTCTTGGCGTATGTGCGTAGATAGTAGAGCCATCAATCGGATCACTATAAAGTATCGATTTCCTATACCTCGTCTTGACGATCTTCTTGATCAATTATTTGGCTCAATTGTTTTCTCAAAAATAGATTTACGTAGCGGGTATCATCAAATCGCATAAGACCCGGAGATGAATGGAAGACCGCATTTAAAACAAAAAACGGTCTGTATGAATGGATGGTAATGCCTTTTGGACTCTCTAACGCCCCTAGTACGTTTATGCGTGTCATGACTCAGATTTTTAAATCTTTATTGGGGAGAAGTGTTGTTGTCTACTTTGATGACATCTTGGTTTATAGCAAGACGTTCGAGGACCATAAGGCACATTTAAAAGAAGTATTTCAAATTCTGCGAGAAAACAAGTTGTATGCGAACTTGAAAAAGTGTGATTTTTTTACTAATAAAGTTATATTTTTGGGTTATGTCGTGACTTCCACATGGATAGAAGTTGATCATGACAAGGTGGAAGCAATTAGTAGCTGGCCTATTCCTAAAAACATTCATGATGCACGAAGTTTTCATGGGTTGGTCTCGTTTTATCGCAGATTTATAAAGGATTTTAGCACTCTTGTTGCACCAATAACCGAGTGTCTAAAAGGAAGTATGTTTCGCTGGACGGAGGAAGCTCAAAAGAGTTTTGATGTTATTAAAGAAAAGATGACAACAGCCCCTGTTCTTGTGCTTCCGGATTTTGAGAAAATATTTGAAATTGAGTGTGATGCTTCAAATGTCGGGATAGGTGGTGTTCTTAGCCAAGAAGGAAAACCAGTAGCCTTTTATAGTGAGAAGTTAAATGAAGCCAAAAGAAAATACTCGACTTATGATAAGGAATTTTATTCGATTGTTCGAGCACTTGAGCATTGGAGCCATTATTTACTACCTAATGAGTTTGTTCTTTTTTCAGACCATGAGGCGTTAAAATATTTAAACACTCAACAGAAACTAAATCGTCGTCATGCCAAATGGGTGGAGTTTCTCCAGTCATATTCATTTTCTCTTAAGCATAAAGCTGGAAAAATGAACAAAGTTGCTGATGCTTTAAGTCGAAGGCATTGTCTTTTGCAATCTATGGAGGTCAAGGTGATTGGATTTGAAGTAATAAGGGATTTGTATGACACTGATGATGATTTTGGTACGATATGGCGGGGCTGTATGAAGGGTCCAGTCGGTGAATATCTACGACAAGACGGTTTTCTTTTTAAGAGTAACTGTTTATGTGTTCCTAAATGTTCGTTACGAGAAGCAATTATTCGAGAGACACATGAAGGAGGACTTGCTGGACATTTTGGGAGAGATAAAACACTAGTGGCCGTACAAGAGAAGTTCTTTTGGCCTAAGATGGGGCAAGATGTTAAGAAGCTTGTGGAACGTTGTATCATATGTCACAAGGCTAAAAGTCATGGGCAGAATTCCGGTTTGTATACTCCTCTTCCCGTACCTAATTCCCCATGGGAAGATGTTAGCATGGACTTTGTTCTCGGGTTGCCTCGTACTCAAAGAAACAAAGACTCAGTTATGGTGGTTGTCGATCGGTTCTCTAAGATGGCACATTTTGTTTCTTGTAACAAAACCATGGATGCGTCTCATGTGGCAGACCTTTATTTTCGTGAAATTGTCAAGCTTCATGGCATTCCAAGGACAATAATTTCAGATCGTGATGTAAAGTTCATTAGTCACTTTTGGCGAACGCTTTGGAGGAAATTAGGTACAAGGCTACAATTCAGTACAACGTGCCACCCACAAACAGATGGTCAGACTGAGGTCGTTAATAGAACCTTGGGAAATCTGTTGAGGAGCCTAATCAAGAAGAATATAAGAGAGTGGGACTTGTTGCTAGCACATGCAGAATTCGCTTATAACCATTCAACTAGCCAAACCACAAGCCACACTCCTTTTGAAGTTGTCTATGGTATGAACCCGATTACCCCTCTTGACCTCACTCCCGTTGACACAAAATATCATTTTAGCGGAGACGCGGAGGAAAGAGTTAAGTTCATGAAGAAACTCTGTTGGGAAAAACAATGATCTATCCCAAGATTAATAAATCTGTTAATCAAAGTCTGAGTCTGAGTGACCTGAGTCTGAGTGACTCAGTCTGAGTGACATGAGTCTGAGTGACTCAGTCTGACTAACTCAGACTCATGAGAGAAGTCAGGCGTAATTTAAGGTAATCTAGTTAGTGAATATCTTTTATCTGTTTAGAAGATTTACTTAGATTGATCTTTATCAAACTCACTATACTTGTGTATAAATAGTGAGTTTGAGGTTTGTAATCGGTACACCTTTGATTGAAATATAACTGTGTGTTATCTTCATTGTTTCAATATTATAATTCCGCTATAATATATACTGAAACTGAGTACTTAATTGATATATAACAATTAACGTCTAAATACTTATTTGTTATTGATTTGCCACTGTTTGGGATCTTAGTGAGACCTAACAACTGGTATCAGAGCAAATAAGATTTAAATTTTAATAAATTTATAAATCTTAAACGATCAATACCTAAAATCTCAAACAATGTCATCATCTTCAAACATAACTACAATGGCTGGAAAAGGAATTCCTGTGTTCAATGGACATAACTTTGCACATTGGAAACTCAAAGCTGAGTGGCACTTATCAGGAATTCATGAAGAAATGATAAGAATCATAACTGAAGGACCTATCATTCCAGGTAAACAGATTGATGAAGTTAAAGAAGGTGATAGGGTTGTCCAACGTGCCAGATGGGTCCAAACTGCCAAATCTCAATGGACAGATCAAGACAAACTTCTATATAATCTTGATCCTAAAGCCAGAAGCATTTTAGGAAATGCAGTGTCAGAACAAATCTTTTCTAAAATTGCAGGTTGCAAAACAGCTAAGGAACTATGGGACACATTAATTGTGTCTTATGAAGGTGTTCCAGTAGTGAAAGAGCAAAGACTGAACAGTCTCATCAGAAATTATGAAAATTTCTATATGAAAGAAAAGGAAACTTTGGCTGATGTTCATACCAGATTTCAAATCTTACTAAATGACATGTCAGCTCTGGGAGTGACAAAAGATGATGATGATATATGCAAGAAATTTGTTGATATATTGCCTAACAAATTTGAATCTGTTATCACATCACTTGTAGTAAGTGAGAAGCTGTCCACCTACAAGCTGCCAGGACTCTTTGGTCTATTGTTAAACTTTGAAGAATCTCAAGAAAGAAAGAAGCTCAATAATAGAAGAACAGCAAAGGATCCAGAAGCTGCATTAGTTGCAACAAGCAGAAGGAACAAAGAAATTTATTCTCAAGCTGACTCATCTGAGTCTGAGTCACACTCAGACTCAGAATCTGAAAACGAGTCTGAAGTCAAGAAATTAAAGAGTCAGCTTGCTCTGTTGACCATGAAGCTTGAACAAAAGACTGGCTACAAAGGAAAGAAACCTTTTGATCTGAAAAAGGTAAAATGTTTCAAATGCAACGATTATGGCCATATGGCTGCTGACTGCAAAGTAAAGAATGCTCAGACTGAGCATATGGATGAAGTTGCTGAAAGGGCCCAAAGATACCGAAACAAGTATCTAAAATACAAGAAAGGGAACAACTCAAATCCTCAAAAGTCTCAAACAGAACAAAAAGCATTCTTTGCTGAAGAATGGTTGGATGAAGAATTGTCTTCTGATGAAGAGGAAGTGGTCGATCAGTGCTTGATGGCAATAGTGGAGGAAGCTTCTGAAACTGAGAAATCCGCTTCTCAGTTTGAAAAGGATCTTAAGGAAGCTGAAAGGATGAGTTGCAATTCAGACTGGAATAAGTCTAAACTCTATAAGGTACACAATTTTGAAACTTATACAAATGAACAAAAAATTCAAATGTTTGAGTATATTTTTGTTGACCTGACCACCACTTTAGAAGAACAAAATGATCTAAAATCAAAATTCAAAGACCTTGAAAACCTTATAAAAAGTAAAGATGATAAAATAACTGAATTAGAAAGTTATAAAGTCCTTTTAAATGCTCAGACTGAAGCCTATAGTGATCTTGCAAAAGAAAATCACAAACTTAGAGAAGAAACTGAGCACTATAAAAGAATTTGTAAATCATGGTGTATATCATCTTTAAAAAATGAGGATTGCTTAAACAGACAGGTACCAAATCAAGTTCAAGCTGTGTTGGGTGAAGGATTCAGCTTGAAAAAGTATATGACAGAAGAAGAGGAAGAAGCTTTGAAGGCAGAGAGAGAAAAAATTATTTTTAAACCAGAAACCCTTCCAAATACTTTCACATATTTGAAAGGAAATAAGATAATGATGTCAAATGCATTTGTCAAACCTGTAATCTCTCAAGTTTTGAATAAAAATAATCTTTTGCCTTCATCTTCTTCTAAATCTGAAAGTGTTGTCTTACCTGAAACTGATATACAGACTGAAAAGGATCTTTCATCCTTGCCCAAAGTTGTCCCACAGGTTTTGAGAAAACCCAAAAGTCAAATCTCTGTCAGTCCCAAACGTCACAACAAAAGTCAAACCTCTGAATCTAAAACAATTGATAAATTAGGAAATCAATTACTAGAACTGACCAACATTGTCAAAACTTTAGTCAGGGATAAATCACCTAATCAGGCAAGATCCAAATCTCCTTCAAAGAGAAATTGCTATAACTGTGGTGAAAAGGGACATGAAGCTGTGTTTTGTAAAATATTGATCAAGTCTAGACCTAAGAATCCTTATATTCATAAGTCAGTTTCATCAAAACAAGGGTCAGCTTCATATCATTCAGGATCATCAAAATCCAGATCAGTCTCATCAAACTCCAACCCATCTTCCAGAAATACTTCTCCATCAAAAGCCAAACAAGTTAAATCTCCCAAAGCTAAATCAGCTCCATCTAGGGTCAATCTCAAAAATGCTCCCTGCAAATACTGTGGTGTCATAGGTCACTATTCCATAAATTATGAAATAAATAAATGGAACTATACAAGTTCTAAAACTGAATGCAAGATTGAATCAGTACCTAAACCTGCCTTAAATCATGGATCCACTCTAAAGTGGGTACCCAAAAGGAACTAATTTCTGTTTCTTTGTGTTCATGTACAGGACTCTACAAAATGGTACTTAGATAGTGGAGCATCAAGGCACATGACAGGGATGAAGTCCTTTCTACAGGACTACAAGGAAGAAGATGGTCCTCAAGTAAGGTATGGAGACAATGGAGTTTCAATGACAAGGGGATATGGCAAGATTCATGCTGGAGC
>CAJVGC010000582.1:6907107-6940000 GCA_910822075.1 Senecio squalidus
GGATTCTTTTTTTGTTGATTTTGAGTTTAATGTTAGAGTTCAAAAGAAGAATGGGGCATGGGTAGATACTAGTGGCTATGACCCAAATGAAGATCAAGAAGTTGATGTCCCAAATGTTGTATCTACTGAGAATGCAAATGAAGAACAAGATGTTGATGCCCCAAATGTTGTACCTAATGAGAATGCAAATGAAGAAGAACAAGAGGCTGAAGAAGAAGCAGATTTTGTAGAGGATGATATAAATCATATGCATGATGTGGATGTGGACATGATGGACTTTAGCTTTACTATTGATATGGATGGAAGAAACTTGGAACCAAATGTTGTTGAGCCTAATGAAGATGATGTTAGAGGGATAGATTTTGATGAGTTTGATAGTTGTGATGAATCAGATGAGCCTGACAAAGATAGAAGGATATAGATAAGGAAAATAAGAAGACAAGAATCACATAAACCATCATCTACATAGACAAATTTCTATTTGGCTCGGAATACAAACAAGAAATAGATTACATAGGTAGTGAGGGCACATGCAGTTGAGCCTACAAGAGATTTGAGGGTGGTCAAGAATGATAAAAGAAGGGCATAGTTAAATATTTTTGGGTTTTGTCCTGGTCTGGAAGAAAGCAGTAGACAGAATGTGGTGGCATACAAGGTTGCAAGTAAAGATAAAAGGGAAAGGTAAAAAGGTCATTTCATGTGGGAATCAATCTGGAAGCAGTAGACAGAATGTGGATGAGGTTTGCACAGAGAATAATAAAGGTAGTAAAGGTAAATAGGTCATTTCAGGTGGGAATCAATCTGAAAAGCCCACATGCCCATGGACTTTATTAGTTTCGAAAGGGATAGGTGAGGAAGTTTGGTTGACATTTAAGGGGGACCACAAATGTCTTCAAACAAGGACTTTAAATTGTTGTAACTAAACTTTTCTTTCAACCAAAGTGGGTCAAACACTTTCTACCACACATGAGATCATTGCAAAGGGCATCCAATTCAAAGCAACTGCAACTTGGAATCAAGAAGCAAACCATCTACAAAACTAAACAAAAAGTAGTGAGGAAGATGAGAAGAGATTTCAAAGATCAATATGCCTTTCTTAGAGATTATTGCTTGGAGTTACAGACTAGAAATCCTAACACAACAATGAAGATCGAAACAAAGGTCGAACTGTAACATCCCGGTTCTCGGAAATTAGAATATTTTTGTAAGTATTTATTTGTTTATAAAATAAATGTTTATATTTATGTTATTTGAGAACTTACATAAGTAAAGGACTAGAATTGTAAGAAAGATAGTTGCTTTTAGTTAGAAAGGACTTATTTAGTTAATAATTTAAACAATAGTTGTAAATTAAAAAGACTTGAGAAATTGAGGGACTAAAGGTGTAAAATTCGAAATGTGATGAGTAAGCCTTTGAGGTGTCAAATGCAGAATTTTTCCAAATAAAATTTGAAAGGGTTTTGAGTGTATGTGTGTGTGTTCTTGAGAGTAAGAAAAGGATAATTAGAAATTTCTCAAATCAATTGTGTTGGATTAGTGAAGATTACAAGAGAATCAAGAATAGAAGATAGAGTAACTTAGCTAATTTGGTGTTGGAATAAAGAAGGTAAATTTATGTTTATCTTTGTTATTATTTGATAAATTTGAGTTATGTTAATATGTTATAATATTAATTGGATGTTTAATTGAAGAGTAGAAATGCTTAATTGGTTAAATTAGGTTTTTATAATTTGGGGATAATCTTGAGAATTGTTAAATTGAGCAATTGTATATGTTAATTTAATGTTAGAATTGTATGTTTTAGTCCCATGAAAAGAGATAGAATATGGTATAATGATTTCTCTAGTTGGTGTTGCCAAATGGGTCAAATGACCCAAGGAGTGGCAATTGGGTAGAAATTTGATTAAAGAGAAAGAAATGGTCATTTGTATGTATTGTTGATGTGTATGTATAAAATGAATAGAAATTTGATATACTTTCATGTATGTGTAAAAGTTAACGGGTCAAAAACCTTAGAAGTGACATGATGGGTAGAAAATGATTTAACCAAGTAATGTTAAGTGGGTAGAAGAAAATGTATGATAAAGTTGTTGGTTATGTGATTATGAGTATTGAAGTTCTAGTATTTTGACCTTGTAATCAGATTTGAAAGATAAGGGCAAAGGGAAGGCAACATAAAGATAGTGAACGTAATTCGACATCAAGGTGAGTATACTAGACTCATTTTCATATGGTTTCTTGTGTTTAAAGTTTGTATTAATGTATTAAAGATTGTTAGGTAAGTTGTTCCAAGTTATAGTCAGTGTTGTTAGCGGAAATAAGGAGTTAAAGTAGCATAAACTAACATGTAAGTGCAGGAAACGTTTGAAAAACGAAACTCAGCCAGAAAGTGCCCGAATGCGCCGCCTATGGGTTGAATGGCGGCGCATTCCGAGGTCCGAGGCTGATTTTGAATTTTGTCATGTTGAATGCGCCGCCTGTGTGTCCGAATGCCGCATTCGACCCCTAGACCAGTTTTTAGTACATTTTAAGGTAGTTTTGGTAGAGAAATGATATATAAACTTATCATTATGATAGAGAAGAATAGAGAAGACATTTATGTGTCATGGAGAAGTAGAATCGACTTTCATTAGTCGGGAAAGAGTAAAGTTAGCAAAAAGGTTATACCGTGAGGGTATGTAGCAAGACTTTGAATAGTCTTGGAGATGTATCATTATATTATTAAGTATGCTCACTAGCTTAATGCTAATGTACATTGTTGATTGTTATGTTTGTAGGTAAAAAGGGATCTCGAATTTGCAAGGCAAGCATAGGAAGGATAGATGGGGACCTAAAATGAAGTTAACCTTTTGTAATGAGCTTCCGCTCTAAACATTTTAAATGTTATGTTAGTAGAAGTAAAACAATCACTTTTATTTTGGTGAAGTCATGTAAATATTGTTGAATGTTTTCTTTTAAAAAAAAAAAAAAAAAATTTAGTGTGTTTTAGATCCAAGTGTTACAAGTTGGTATCAGAGCCTTGGCTTGTGTGAGTTGAGTATCTCGGTTGATACTTAAACCCAAGCTGAGGCTTTGTAAGGGGGGAAGAAGCTTGCCTTGCGGAAGAGATAAGAGTAAGAAGATTAATTGTTGAGAAAGAGTTAATTGCCCTAGTCTTAATTATGCGTTGATGGTATTGGATGTACAAGAGTTAATATGTTTGAAATTAACGTCTGGCCAACGCTAATTTTGAACATATTATGTGTATCCAATATGATTGAAGCATATTAAGGACAAGGGACAAGAAAGTGAGAAAGTGTATATGTATGACGTATAAACTATAATTGTGTATAGATTATAGTTTTATATGTCATTATTAACTGAATTTAATTTCAGTTTGTAGAAATGGAAGAAGAAGGTAGCCATCATGATGATGGTCACAAGGAAGTAGATATGCAGACGATTGTGGCTAAGGAGATTAGCCAAGCTTTTGAGAAAGCGATACCGTTTATTATTAAACGGGTTAGAGAGGATGTAGTAGAGATTATTGATGAAAAGATAGACCGCGTGCTCGCGGAGAAAGAATTGAAGCAGAAAGAGAAAGAAGATTCGGGAAGTGAGGGTGATAATATTGTTCATCAAGAAGAACCCAAAGAAGACTATAAGAAGGGGTGCACGTATAAAGACTTCGCAAGCTGTAATCCACCACTCTTTCTTGGAGAGATTGACCCCATTGTTAGTATGCGATGGGTTATGGAGGTAGAAGGTGCATTCCTAACTTGCAAGTGTGCGGATAGAGATAAGGTGATTTATGCATCAAATCTACTTCGAAATCAAGCAAAAGGTTGGTGGGAATCAATAGTGAGGTTATTCCCGGCTGAAGGGATTGTGAAGATGACTTGGGGAGACTTTAAAAAGAGATTTATGGAGTATTACTGTCCACCTTCGGCAGTGAATAAAATTACTCGAGAATTTTTATCATTACAACAAGGAAGCAGAACTGTGAACGAGATTACTAATGAATTCATAGATAGAGCAGGGTTTTGCCCAGACTATGTTGTGAACGAACGAATGAAGATGGATCGTTATTTATGTTGTTTAAGTTCCGACATCAGAGAACATGTTTCCACTAATAATCCTAAGACTTTTGAGGATATGGTGGAAGCGGCAAGAAGGAGAGAATTAGATCTTTTGAATAGAACTGAAGAAGAGAAAAGAAAACGCAAGGTTGAATACGTGCAAGAACCGTACAAAAGGCAAAGGTTTGAACAAAGGGGTAGAAGTTCGGGGAGAAAATTTGAAAAGAAAGAGTCATCAAGGAGAGATTATGTTTGTAGAAAGTGTGGTAAAAATCATCAGGGAGAATGCAAATTCGGGCTAATGGGTTGTTATACATGTGGGAAGCCGGGACATATTAGTAGTGAATGTCCTAATCCGATTAGGATTTGCTACTATTGTAAGGATCCGGGGCATATTAAAAGCGAATGCCCAAAGTTGCCGCAGAATCAGAAGTTGTTGGTAGGACCGAAAGCTCCTTTGCTTCTTGAAGGAGGAGGTAGTGGAAAGAAGGTTGAAGATAATAAAGGCCGTGGTCGTGCCTTTCAAATCACAACCGTGGAAGCAAAAGAATCGACTGATGTCGTTTCAGGTATTTTTATTGTAAACTCTCAACCTGCTTATGTGTTGTTTGATTCGGGGGCAAATAGATCTTTTGTATCAAGTAAATTTTGTGAAAAGTTTTCTAAGCCCCTTAGTAAGCTAGAACATCCTTTAGAAGTAGAAGTGGCGGATAATCGAATTGTTCTTGTATCAGATGTTTATCACGAAAATCAACTAGAGATAGGGTCAACAAAATTTACGATAGACTTGATTCCAATGGTCATGGGAGAATTTGATGTTATAGTAGGTATGGATTGGTTAGAAAAGAATAATGCTATTATTTTATGTAAGATTAAAATTATTAAAGTTACCGACTTAGAAGGAAAAGAAATTGTTATTTATGGGGAGAAAAAGAGTGGTGAAATTTCGGTTTGTTCTTTAATGAAAGCAAGAAGATATATGTCCCGAGGGTGTCAAGCATACCTTGCGTATGTGGTAGATAAAGAGAAAGATAAGAAGGAATTAAAAGAAGTAGATGTAGTGAATGAATATGTAGATGTATTTCCCGAAGATCTTCCGGGTTTGCCGCCAGAAAGAGAAGTAGAATTTAGAATAGAATTGATTCCCGGTGCTGCACCTGTAGCAAAAGCTCCATATAGATTAGCTCCAGCCGAAATGAAAGAATTAATGAGTCAATTACAAGAATTATTGGACAAGGGTTTTATCCGTCCCAGTTCTTCTCCGTGGGGTGCACCGATTTTATTTGTGAAAAAGAAAGATGGTAGTATGCGTATGTGTATAGACTATCGAGAACTTAATAAGTTAACAGTCAAGAATAAATACCCGTTACCGAGGATAGATGATTTGTTTGATCAGTTACAAGGGGCGAAATTCTTTTCAAAGATAGATTTAAGGTCGGGTTACCATCAGTTGAAGGTAAAGGAAGAAGATGTACCGAAAACAGCTTTTCGCACGAGGTATGGTCATTATGAATTTTTGGTTATGCCTTTCGGTTTGACAAATGCCCCCGCTGCTTTTATGGATTTGATGAATAGAGTTTGTAGAACAATGTTAGATAAATCGGTTATAGTCTTTATTGATGATATTTTAATATATTCGAAGAGTAAAGAAGAACATGCGGATCATCTACGACAATTGTTGGAGATTCTTAGACGAGAAAGATTATATGCGAAATTTTCTAAATGTGAATTTTGGTTAGAAGAAGTTCAATTTTTGGGTCACGTAGTAAATGCAGAAGGTATAAAAGTAGATCCGGCGAAAATTGAAGCAATTGTCAATTGGAATTCTCCGAAAAATGTGAAGGAAATTCGTAGTTTCCTTGGTCTTGCGGGGTATTATCGAAGATTTATTCAAGACTTTTCTAAGATAGCCTCGAGCTTAACCGAGTTAACCAGAAAGAATAAGAAGTTTGAATGGAAAGAAAAACAAGAAGAAGCCTTCCAGATTTTAAAGAAGAAACTAAGTGAAGCACCGGTGTTAGTATTACCGGATGGAACGAAAGATTTAGTAGTTTATAGTGATGCTTCATACACCGGTTTAGGATGTGTTTTGATGCAACATGGAAGGGTTATTGCTTATGCTTCGAGACAATTGAAAGAAAATGAAAAGAAATACCCGGTACGAGATTTGGAGTTAGCGGCGGTGGTGTTTGCATTAAAGATATGGAGGCATTACCTCTATGGAGAAAGATGTACAATTTATACGGATCATAAAAGTTTACAATATTTCTTTACTCAAAATGATCTTAGTATGAGACAACGTAGATGGTTAGACTTGGTGAAGGATTACGATTGTGATATACGATACCACCCCGGAAAAGCAAATGTTGTTGCGGATGCATTGAGTAGAAAGAGTTCACAACCGGAAATAAAACTTTACTCCTTAGCTTTGATTATTAATGCTAATTTCTTGGATTCGGTTAAAGAAGCTCAATTAGAGGCAATTAAGGAGGAGAATTGGAAAAGAGAAAGAATTGTGGGTCAAGTGCAAAACTTAATGGAAGATAGCCGGGGTTTAAAGACTAGATTTGGAAGAATTTGGATTCCGAATACATCGGATTGTAAAAAAGTTTTACTAGACGGAGCTCATAAGTCAAAATATTCTATTCATCCCGGTAGTACGAAAATGTATAGGGATCTCAAAGAAGACTATTGGTGGCCGGGTATGAAAAGAGATATAGTGAAATATGTAGAAAAATGTTTGACATGTTTACAAGTTAAAGCGGAACACCAAAAGCCTTATGGAAAGATGCAACCATTAGAAATACCGGTATGGAAATGGGAGAATATTACTATGGATTTGGTGACGAAACTACCAAAGTCTAAAAGAAAGAATGATACTATTTGGGTAATTGTGGATAGATTGACTAAAAGTGCTCATTTCTTACCAATTAAAGAAGCTATTTCTTCGGAGAAAATGGCGGAGTTATTTTTGAAGGAGATTGTGGTAAGACATGGAGTTCCAATTTCGATAGTTTCGGATAGAGATACACGATTTACTTCTCATTTTTGGAGAGGTTTTCAAGAAGAATTAGGGGTGAAACTCAATATTAGCACGACTTATCATCCTCAAACCGATGGGCAAAGTGAAAGAACAATTCAAACCTTGGTTGATTTACTCCGTGCATGTGTAATAGATTTTGGAGGTAATTGGGATGATCATTTACCGTTAGTAGAATTTTCTTACAACAATAGCTATCAAGCGAGTATAGATTGTGCACCGTATACAATGTTGTATGGGAGAAAATGTAGAACGCCAATATGTTGGGGTGAGATTGGACAACGAGAATTGGGAGAAAAGGAAATAGTACAAATTACAACGGAAAAGATAGATCAAATAAAAGAACGACTTAAGATGGCTCAAGATCGACAAAAGAGTTATGCCGATAAAAGGAGAAGACCGATAGAATTTGAAGTTGGTGATTTTGTGATGTTGAAAGTTTCCCCATGGAAAGGAGTGATCCGATTTAGAAAAAGAGGAAAATTAAGTCCGAGATTTATTGGGCCATTTAAAATTTTAGAGAGGATTGGAAAAGTTGCTTATCGATTAGAGTTACCCGAAATTCTAAGTAAGATTCATCCTACCTTTCACGTGTCAAATTTAAGAAAGTGTCTTGCGGATGAAACAACATTTGTCCCACTAGATGATATAGAAATCGATGAGAAGTTAAATTATGTAGAAGAACCGATAGCCATTCTTGATAGGAAAATAAAGCAACTTAGAAATAAACAAATTAGCATGGTTAAGGTTCAATGGAAGCATAGAAAAGGGTCGGAATTTACTTGGGAGCCGGAGAGTGAAATGAAGAAATTATACCCTAAGTTGTTTGAAGAATAGATTTCGGGGACGAAATCTTTAGAAGGAGGGAAGATTTGTAACATCCCGGTTCTCGGAAATTAGAATATTTTTGTAAGTATTTATTTGTTTATAAAATAAATGTTTATATTTATGTTATTTGAGAACTTACATAAGTAAAGGACTAGAATTGTAAGAAAGATAGTTGCTTTTAGTTAGAAAGGACTTATTTAGTTAATAATTTAAACAATAGTTGTAAATTAAAAAGACTTGAGAAATTGAGGGACTAAAGGTGTAAAATTCGAAATGTGATGAGTAAGCCTTTGAGGTGTCAAATGCAGAATTTTTCCAAATAAAATTTGAAAGGGTTTTGAGTGTATGTGTGTGTGTTCTTGAGAGTAAGAAAAGGATAATTAGAAATTTCTCAAATCAATTGTGTTGGATTAGTGAAGATTACAAGAGAATCAAGAATAGAAGATAGAGTAACTTAGCTAATTTGGTGTTGGAATAAAGAAGGTAAATTTATGTTTATCTTTGTTATTATTTGATAAATTTGAGTTATGTTAATATGTTATAATATTAATTGGATGTTTAATTGAAGAGTAGAAATGCTTAATTGGTTAAATTAGGTTTTTATAATTTGGGGATAATCTTGAGAATTGTTAAATTAAGCAATTGTATATGTTAATTTAATGTTAGAATTGTATGTTTTAGTCCCATGAAAAGAGATAGAATATGGTATAATGATTTCTCTAGTTGGTGTTGCCAAATGGGTCAAATGACCCAAGGAGTGGCAATTGGGTAGAAATTTGATTAAAGAGAAAGAAATGGTCATTTGTATGTATTGTTGATGTGTATGTATAAAATGAATAGAAATTTGATATACTTTCATGTATGTGTAAAAGTTAACGGGTCAAAAACCTTAGAAGTGACATGATGGGTAGAAAATGATTTAACCAAGTAATGTTAAGTGGGTAGAAGAAAATGTATGATAAAGTTGTTGGTTATGTGATTATGAGTATTGAAGTTCTAGTATTTTGACCTTGTAATCAGATTTGAAAGATAAGGGCAAAGGGAAGGCAACATAAAGATAGTGAACGTAATTCGACATCAAGGTGAGTATACTAGACTCATTTTCATATGGTTTTTTGTGTTTAAAGTTTGTATTAATGTATTAAAGATTGTTAGGTAAGTTGTTCCAAGTTATAGTCAGTGTTGTTAGCGGAAATAAGGAGTTAAAGTAGCATAAACTAACATGTAAGTGCAGGAAACGTTTGAAAAACGAAACTCAGCCAGAAAGTGCCCGAATGCGCCGCCTATGGGTTGAATGGCGGCGCATTCCGAGGTCCGAGGCTGATTTTGAATTTTGTCATGTTGAATGCGCCGCCTGTGTGTCCGAATGCGCCGCATTCGACCCCTAGACCAGTTTTTAGTACATTTTAAGGTAGTTTTGGTAGAGAAATGATATATAAACTTATCATTATGATAGAGAAGAATAGAGAAGACATTTATGTGTCATGGAGAAGTAGAATCGACTTTCATTAGTCGGGAAAGAGTAAAGTTAGCAAAAAGGTTATACCGTGAGGGTATGTAGCAAGACTTTGAATAGTCTTGGAGATGTATCATTATATTATTAAGTATGCTCACTAGCTTAATGCTAATGTACATTGTTGATTGTTATGTTTGTAGGTAAAAAGGGATCTCGAATTTGCAAGGCAAGCATAGGAAGGATAGATGGGGACCTAAAATGAAGTTAACCTTTTGTAATGAGCTTCCGCTCTAAACATTTTAAATGTTATGTTAGTAGAAGTAAAACAATCACTTTTATTTTGGTGAAGTCATGTAAATATTGTTGAATGTTTTCTTTTAAAAAAAAAAAAAAAAATTTAGTGTGTTTTAGATCCAAGTGTTACACGAACCCAATCCTAACTAAAAAAAAAAGAACATTTCAAAGGGTATACATCTGCTTGGGTGCTTTAAAGTTGGGATTCAAAGCTTGTAAAAGGGAGATCTTAGGAGTGGATGATGCACACTTGAGAGGTCATTTTCTAGGTCAGATCTTAGCTACTTATAGAGGCTGATCCAAACAATGTCATATATCTTGTAGCTTATGCTATAGTTGAATCAGAAACATTAAGCTCATGGTCTTGGTTTTTGAAGAATGTGGGAGAGGATTTGGGTATTGAAACCAATAGTAATTTTACTTTTATAAGTGACAGACATAAGGTACGTATCTATGTTTACACTTGTATTAATATCATTAACACCCATTTAATATGCTAACACTTGTATTAATGTATCATTAGGGGTTGATTCTAGCACTTGAAAGGGTATTCCCAAATGTAGAACATAAGTACTGTTTGAGACATATCTATGAGAACATGAATTTAAGCTAGATTACAAGGAGAAGGAAATGTGCCACAAGGACAACAATACCTCAATTTGAATATGCAATGGATGAGTAAAAGTCTTTTGATCAAAGGTGTCATGATTGGGTAAAGGCTATTCCTTTTGAACATTGGGCCATATCATATTTCACAGGTATGACTCCTTATTGTAGTTTTTTAAGACATTTGGCTTAGTTTGCACAAGTATGTTAAAAAAAGTAGTTATTTGAATGACAGGCAGGGCACATTGTGACATACTTCTCAATAACATAAGTGAGTCTTTCAACATCAAGATGTTAGATGAAATGCTTGGAATATATCAGGATGTACATAATGAAGAGGATAGTAACTGTACAAGGAGTGATAGATAAGAGTGAAGGTCTGTTAACACCTACTGCAACTATTTTTGAAAACATTAAGACTGCAGCCAATGACATAATTGTAACATAAATAAAATTTTTTATGTTCGATTTCGACTTTATATAAGAATCTGATCAAAGAATAATAAGAGGGCTTCCAATCATGATGTTATGGCCCAGTGTTAAGCGTTTATAACTTGAGTTATGGCTGGAGAGACGTGTTATCGAGCCGTACGTTACACACGTAACGCGCGTTATGTGTATTTTTTTTAATTAATATTTAGAAAATTTAATATAAATAGGTGGGTAAAAAGTTTTGTATTATGACCGAGATTATTTTGATGTTACTTATGATTGGAGTTATGTTGACGTGATCATTATGCCGACGTGACATAACACCAAGTGTTTCGATTTGGACGTGACATAACACTAGTGTTTCGATTTATTACTGCAAAGTGAAAAGTAAAAAACAACGGAACCAATTTGACGTGGTGATGAAGAAGCAAGTCCAAGTGTCCCAAAAGGCGCCAACACAAATAATTCCTCAAAATCTAAAAACATAATAAGCGGCAAACCCCATGATTTCACTTTTTCATCAAAGCGGGAAATTAAAAATCTTTTTTCCATTTCCTTTTCAATCGAAATCCCAGTAGCCATTTCCCCCCAAATTTCGCTCCCCAAAAACCCTAACAATTTCCCAAAATTCACTAAACAAATCCAGTAATTCCATCACTGCATGTTCGATTAAACCTTAATTTAATCCAAATCCCAGGGTTTGGTTAAACAGTGTAGGTTTGAATTGATTGAAATCTGAGGTATTAGGGTTTGTTGAAAAATTAGGGTTTGTGTGAAAATGTCTGATGCGATGGTAATCGATGTGGTAAAGAAATCAACGAAAAGGAAACGAGTTGAAATTCAAATGAGTAAAGAAGAAATCGATACTCGAATACTCGCTTTACGCGAAGAAATGGATAGTTTGATTAAGTATTATAATGGATTGTTTAGTGGAAATGAGTTGATTAGCTTGGATTTAGTTAAAGGGAATGGTTCAAGTAATTCGATGATTGCTTGTTTGTTGGAAGAGAGTAGTTTACCTTTATCGAAATTGGTTGAAATGATTTTTGAGAAGGTGAAGGAGAAAGATGGATCGATGACGAGTGCGTTGGTTAAGAGTTCGGTTATTTTGATTGGGCGGAGGTGTTTCTATGGTGTTCAGAATTTGAATGCTGATGTTTTGGAAGATGACTCTGCTTCTTGTCTTTGGTGTTGGGAGGTAAAAAGTTTAAACATTTTATTTGTTTATCGATTCTTGATGCTAACTTTGATTATTTGGAATGTCATTGGTGGCTTAATATGGATGATTTCGAGTACGGGTTTAAGCTTAGGGGGATGGTTATATATTTGAGTTTATAATTATTAAGAGGGAAACTATATATTTGTGGTGTGGTTACGATTTGAGTGATTTTTAGTAACTTTATGGTTTCTTTGATACTAAAATAAATTGTTGTTGAATAGGTTATGTTTCACGGCTTAATATGGATGGTTTTCAGTAGCATTAGACGGAGACGTAAAGTTTTCAGTTAGATTGCAAAACATGTGTTTGTGTGTGTGGGGGGGATTTTATTGAACTAGATTTTGGCCATTGTTGGTATAAATGAATCCGGATATATACTTTGATGGCCTTTAAAGTACTTTTAATATTTTTTTGATGATTTGTTTCTTAATATATGATTTCTACTAAGTTTCTTAAACATCATTTTCAGACAAGCTTTCAGCTTTTGCCCTGCCTTAAATCACTTTGGGGTTACTCATTTTATTATCCATTGTTGCAAAATGAGATAATTTGTATTTACTGTGCTTGTTGCCTATTATTTTTTTTTACTGTACTTGAAGGTTTTGCCACTTTCTTGTTTTGTACTTCTGCTATGTTTTAATGCTGTAGCCATTTTTGCTGCAAGTTGTTAAAGCTTGTCTAACTCTGCTAACTGCAATTGGTTTTGTAGACTAGAGATGTGAAGTTACTTCCAAAGTCTGTTCGTGGTGCCATTAAAATTCGTCGGACTTGTCGTAAAAAGATTCATGAGAGGATAACAGCTGTTTATGGTTAGTGCTCATTCATTCTATTTTAAATGGTTAATCAATGTATGTTCAATCGAAATGTGAGAGAAACCAACAAAAATGCACAATTTCTTTAGGTTCCAAACTCCGTGCTTGCTTCCGTGTTGAATAAAGAAAGAACAGAACCTTTCAAGATATCTCTACACAATATTTTTGTGCTTTTTGTTCCATTTTTTTTCACTGAAGCACTTGTTGTCCAAAATTATTAAACCTTGTGTTTTATCATTAGGTAGCATGTTAAGTGGGATTACAAATTACAAAGTCGACACTAATGAACCAATCTATATTTTTTGAATAAGATGCTTTTGGAGGGTTCAATCATAATATTACAGACCTGTTCGATAGCTTTATTTTAAGCAGTTTTTATTTACTCTACCTGTTAATAATAGAATATATCATTTCAACCAAATTAACCCATTAACAAGTAAATGGTCTGCAAATGCCATCTTAACTTAAACTTAATTAAAATCAAATAATACCTTATTGGAATGGAGCTAATTTGGCATAATGTTTAATGACATTGATTGATTTATTGCAGCTGTTATAACTGAACTAATGAAGCCAGAGAGTGCTTCAAGTGGAGGGCAGAAGGTAATCAAAGCATCTGAAAGGCTTACTAAAGTGTTGAGTGAAGCAGAAATTCGTTCCCTAGTTGAAAAAATGGAACAAAAAAATGGCGCGGATGTGTAAGTATTAATTGTTTATATTATTTATTGTTGCTGGTATTGATATCTAATCTTATCGTTTATTAATGAAGTGCTGAGAAAGATGTGAAACGAGAAGAAAAGTTAGTAGTGAAACAATTGGAGAAAAACAAACGTGAAGTCGAGAAAGAGAAAATTAGAATCGAGAAGGAGCTTTTGAAGGAGAAGTTGCAAAATGTAAATCTTCTCATTTTTTAACCTGTATTTTCACATGATGTTCCACACTAATATTTTTCTTTTACTTTTATAATTAATTAGTGGTGCATATTTAATCTTTGGACATGGTTTTAGGTTGTGTATAAGTGTTAGGAAGTTTGGAATAACCATCTTTTAAATCTAGTGATAATTGTTGCCTCATGTTTTCTAGCCATCTTACAGTAACTCTATACCAATTATCCAATTTCTTAATATGTCGGTCCGAAATAATTAAAATTGAAGTTAGTTTATTTTAAAACTTGCAACTTATTGTCGTAGTTTCAAATTGCAATAAGCAGATTAAATGTATTTTGACCTAGGGAATATGATTGCAGGAAAAAGAGCAGAAGCGTTAGAAGAGGCAGAAAAAGAGGAAAAACGTCGTGAGAATGAAATGAAAAAACAGTTAAAAAAGCAGCAAGAAGAAACAGAGAAAGAACAGCGACGTCGTGAAAAAGAAGAAGCTGAACACAAAAAGCAACTTGCTTTGCAAAAACAGGCGTCGGTCTTGGAACGATTTCTAAAAAAAAGCAAGAGTAGTTCACCTTCGCAGGTTGACCAGTCAACAGTTAAAGAATCCGCCACTGATATTTCACCTAAGCAAACTGTACATGTGGTGGAATCAGTTGTTCAATCGATGGACAATACTTTTTCACTAAATAAGGAGTTTGATACAAAGGAGTTGTGGAAGTAAGTTCCTTTTCACTTTATTTGGCGGTGGTAATTTTGACCCATATACTTATAAATGGTAATTTGGGTTATGTTTCATTTCAAGCTGGTCAAATTGGTCTAGATGTAGAGGGTCAAAAAGGTCAAAGTAATTGAAAATGCAGTTTTAATTTACTCAACCTTCTAATTTGTATTTTTTTTTACTAACTTTTACTAATATGGTAATATATATTTTACTAAAATGGACAACAGTGTTTTCGGGTTAACCCGATCTGTCTTGATTTGTATAGAATATTGTTTTAGTGAGAACCTGGTTTGACCTGTTAGCCAACCCACGATTGGCCATCTTCACCTTTTTACTCTATTTGTTTTTATACTTGATTGTGACATGAACTCTGTTTTTAATATATAGAGTACACTTGAACTCATGGCACAAATCGAGTAATTGTAGTAACCGAAAGCGACATTGGGGCATTCGAAGGACCCCAAAGACGGCGGTGGTCAAGGAGTTAAAGCTAACTAGTAAGGGCGACGAGGACCCAAGTGTAGAAAAATTTGATGATGCTGGGACTGAAAATGAATCAAAGAATGATTGTAGATCTTTCGACATAGCAAACTCAGAAGGTTCAGTTATTGGGAGTCAGAAGTCAATTCGACGTAAACAGTTGCTACAGTTTGATAAGAGTCAGACCTGCATTTTACGGCTATTGGCCCAAGAAAAGGTACATCCCAAAGGTCTCAGTTTACCTTTCAGAAAACCTAAATCAAATTATTTGGTAATCAAGGTGATGATTGAATTTTTTTGTCTTCAATTTACTTCAGTGAAGCTGTTAAACCTCGTTGCCCTCTTGTCAAGGATCCAGAAATAGATTATGAGATTGACAGTGATGAAGAATGGGAAGAGGTACGTATCCATAATGTATTTTTGATAAAACATATGGCTTTATATGGGATCCTCCAACTTAATGTGTGTACCGATTTGAACTTTTGATGGCATTAAACTCTTTAGTCTATGTAATAGGTGGAAGTTTGACGCGTTTGTCTGGGTTAAGTTTAAACTATAGACTCAAATCGGTTAAATAAAAAGCTTGCCCAAAAGGCAACATATCAAACTGGTTCAAAGTGGTCCAGTGTGTTTTTACTGCATAAAGTGATATAACCTTTAAATCATTTAAATAAAGATTTTGAATTGTAATAATACTTTTTTACTAATTATATTTAATGCATATATTAGTTACAAAAAAATGAAGGATATTTTCGGGTCAAACCCAACCCACCATATCTAATCACCAGTTTTGTCCCAAACCAAATACCATCTTGCCAACTGTAATTCTAATCAATGTTCAATGACATAGGAGGAACCTGGTGAAAGCTTATCAGATGTTGAAAAGGAAGAAGATGAAATTATGGAGGATAATATATCGAAAGCTGACGATGAAGATGAAAGTGAAGATGGATTTTTTGTTCCTGATGGATATCTTTCAGAAAATGAGGTAGATATCTGACTATAGCTGAACCGATTTGTTTTACAAATTTATTGTTGGTCATTTAACATCGTCATTGTAACAAAATAAGAAGGTATGGTTTAATTATATAAAATTGCTGATTATAACAGGGTGTTGAAGTTGAGAGAAACGATCACAGTGACATACCTGACGATGACAAGACTTTACCTAGTTGTCCGATAGCTTTCATTACTGTTTCGGCAGCTCAAACATCTCAACACTTTGACTGAACATGCCCTTCGAAAAAATAGACCGTCAATAATTTTAAATATAATGCATGAAAAGTCAAAGGCAACCTCAGAAAGTGAACAAACTTGTTTGCAAGCTCTGAGCATCCGGGCTTTCCCTGTGGGCTCTTCTATAGAAATTTCAACTGGCGATGATATACAAGAAGTCGTCCAAGAAGATACCCCTTCAACAAGCAAAAGCCCTGTTGTTCCAGTAGCAAGTGGAACCGCCACCATCTTAGATACAGATATACCTGAAATTGTGAGTCAATAAAATGTTTAAATTAACTGTTTAATTAATATAGTGGTCTTACTGTTTTTGATGAAAATGATATTTCAGGTTGCTGTTATTCAGTCTTGCCCACACGGAATCAACAAAGTGGTGGAAAGTTTGCGCTTGAAGTTTCCAAATATCCAAAAAAATCAGTTGGCAAGTAAAGTGCGTGAGATATCTGCGACAACCGTTGGCAGGTTAGAAATGATCTTATTATATAGCAGTTTTCTTTACTTTGGTTTCTTTGTTAACTTTAGAATTTGGATTTTTTTTGGGATTTAGATGATTGATATATTAGAGGTGGCAAAAGGGTAAGTTAGGTATATAGTCGTCGTGGGTAATGTTTAGTACGGATAGACAATATTAAATAATTTCACAAATATGCTCGTAAAAAGATTTTTATTACAATAATAATATTGGAATTGAGCAAGAAGGCTGTACCTGTTAAAAATACAGTTTAGGTGGTTTTTAACCCGGCACATTTCACGTGTGCTCAAAGACGGCTCAGTCACATAACCTTTTTTCTCTCTATAAAAGAATGGGTTAAATTTTCCACGAGTAGATGAGTAATTTTCATTTGACTTCATGAATACTAGTCATTAATATTGATCATAATTTTCAGGTCAAGAAAGATATCTTAAACAAATATGGCTTATCGCGTACTCCAGGTACCTATTTGAAATTTTATGTTTCCGGTTTTATTCCCTAACTTGTTTATTTTAACATAACAGAAAAAACTACAAAGCAAACGAAATCTATAGCTTCATTTTTCTCAAAAAGGTGTCTGCCTCCTGCTGGTAAAACGACAAACCCTAATCAAGTCTCTCCACAGCCAATAGAAAAAGCACCACCAGCTGTTGAAATGCAGAGCAATACCATACAATAATCGCTACTTTCTTTCCGTTTTTTGTACTCAACGTATTCTGGTTTTGTGTTACTTAACTCTATGGATTACGACATAGTGAATATTCTAAACCATGATAATTTTGGTCAACTAATGTAAAAAAAATCTAGTTCATGGACCTTTGTCTTCTTTTCGCGTATCTTATATCACGTCCACTTCTGCATCTTGGATGTGCATTATAGTCCCGAGGGGATGCTCTTTTCTGGTTTTATGTTTTTTTTTTTTCTTTCTTTTTGCTGGGTGTAATTAGTGTAGCAACAAATCATGACATTACCTTATCTTCGCAAATCAATTTGAATTATATGAAAAAGTTACCAAAAGCATCCACATATCAAGAAACACATCGACTCTTCCCAAGTCATTCCATTTTGGACTCGGACGCGGGCTTTTCAAACCATCAAAGTAGAGGAATAAAAACTAGCTCGACCGGAAGGGAGAGGATAGGCGAATCAGTAACTGAAATGAAAGCTGGAGTAAGACAGTCTGATCCCTATTCATTCGGTCAAAGTCTCCACGGCCTTTTCACGCCCCTCTGAGGTGCACCATGTTGATAGGAATCGGCACGATGAAAAATATGATGATTACTAGACGAGAGGCAGATGGTATATGAACATCAAAGAACTATCAAGCATCATTCGAGCATATTAGAGCTGTATGTGTTTATGTATGTACAAAGGTATTCTCTCTAGTCTCGATTGTTTACCAATACACTTTATGCTATCATATTTTAACGAATATGTTATCAGTACAAAGATTGATTGTAATGATATATTTAGCTACACAGAACTGATAACTCGAGACTCGTTTATTACAAGCCAAATAAAACCATATACAACACTTTAACTTGTTGATTCGATTAAATATTACATATAGATAGGATATGCTCATATATATGTTGAAATACATTACACTCATAAGTACTTCAAATACATCACATAATAGATATGCTTAAACCCCGACCTTAGGGTGCTTTTCGACGTTTCATATCCGTTAACTGATCATGCCAAATACTTATGAAACAAGACTTCAAATTTTTTCATTTCCTCGCTTGGTAAGGCGACCAGCACATTCACTTCATTGTTGTTATTTGCACCAGCAATATCAGGAAAGAGTAATATGATATCTTTCCTATGATAAACCACAGGACAACTGTACTTTGGTTTTCCCCACGGGTATTCAACGTCAGCAAATCCTAACCGCCACCAAGACGATATCAAAAACTCCCCATTTGGAAACCCTTTATTCACCTCTCCCCAATCGATCACCGACCTTGCATACACCCGTCATTCTTTATTGCCTTCTGTTACCATTTCAACTAACTTTGATAACGGAAGCTCTTCAATTTCCTTGCATTTAGCCGAGGCGTACGCACTAAGAACCATATTTCCAGCTAAAGATGATGGTAGGTTCAACCTCGACCTGATGTCAACCGCGTATAGAACGGTTGACACCCTCTCAGGGTCATATACTGACCCTGATGATAATGCTTTGCACCTCCATACATGGGCTGCAAGCACATTGAAACCCGTGATTTTCGTGTTGGTTGAAATGGACCCATCTTGAGCTTTTTTCTTCAAATGGCTATATCATTTGAAGTTAAGTTAAAGATTTTGAAGTCAAGTTGACCTTCTGGGCAGTCAAAGACTGTAGGGGTTGGGAGGTCAATGCCAGTTGGGATTTTGAGTAGTTCCGGGTGGTCGAATTTGATCTGTGGTGGTGATCTTGCAGCTAAAAGATGGCGATCGTTGCAAGGAATGGTGGCTAGTGGTTTATCGGCACAATGAACCAATGTTTTCAAGAATGTTTTGAAACTTATGCCGTCGAAAGTTGCATGATTTGTTGCTACAACCAAGTGCAAATCCACCACATTTGAAAGATGTCAACTGTTTAATTAAACACATACAACTGTTAGCAACTTTAGCATCTAGCAATATATCCAATGTGCAAGTAGTTAAAAATACCCATCAACAACGTCGTTTTAGCGTTCAGGTCTCATCTAAAACAAACGTATAAAGAAAAGTGATACGTGTGTGTTTGTTCGTTCAAGAAGTATTCTTAGCATTTTCAAAATTTTTCCCGGTTATTTACTGCTTACTCGCTTATTATGATTTAAAAGTAATAAACATCTCATAACTAGCAATATAAAAAAAACTTATGAAAAATAAGGCGAATCAAATAAAACGAGCCGATAAGCCTAAAATAAAGTTAAAACTCAAATAATAAGTTACTATATTTGTTCATGTTTATTTGTCATGTGCATGGGAGTGTACTAAAATGGCAAAGATAGTTACTTTTGGTAGTTGGCCATGGTCAAGTCTCAATTGATGGTAGACCTAATAATACGGTTTTGTGCCTTTCTTTATCTTGACCAATGTTAATGGGGCTTTAAACATTTAATTGACAACAAAATTATAAATATTACTAATATGGTCTTTAGGTGCCAAGGTGTTTGTCCCATTGGTAGGAGGTTGTTCTTTCCTGGGAAGGGTTTCCTCTTTAGGTGAATATTTGTGTAGGTTCGTGGGTTGTATGCTGCCCAAATGGATGTCACTATGACCCCCGAATCACTAACATTGCCGTTCAAAAAAAAAATATAGTCTTTAGGTATACATATAATTAACACATGTGTTCAAATAAAATAAAATCATTTTTTCAAGTACATCGACATCTAATTAGTCCTATGCTTCATGTAAAACGACATATCTCTAAAGACAAAACTCGAGTATTACTTCTGCAGGACGTTAACCGACCACCATTATCAGTTTGTCGAGTTAGGGAGGCAGGATTTGGTTTGATCATCACTTTTAATCTAGGGTTTATATCAGATTGTGATACTTAAGGTTATAACAGTTAGATTTTGATAAAAACGGACGAGGACACTAAAGCAAAACTAATTTTGTTTACGATTCTAACATAACATGTGTTTTCGGGGCATATGTTTATGTCATTTATTTAATAAATATTTCAATGAAAAACTTAAAGTTTGGTGAGGCCATGAAACATGTTATTCTCAATAAACATAACCATGTTTTTACATATCATATATCTAGAATTTTATTTCCTAATCGGGGTTTCTAGAGACTACGGTTTTAAAACGAATTAAATGACATTTAACCTACTCGTGTCGCTAACAACCAACAAAATCAAGTCGTTTTACAAATAAATTATCGTCATTAACTATTAGTATTTTTCCATTTCGGGTATTTTTTAAGTAGTTTTACGTCACTTAATGGTTAAATCATTACTTAACTATTCTATCAACATGCATTATCACATTATTTTTTATTTTCTTGTCTAATTAGACTTTATTATTGTTAATTATCGTCAAAGTTGCGAGCATCTTATGTTACACTTACTATTTAAAAACTAAGAATAAATATAATCTCTTCGAAACATAAAAACCTAACAAAATCATGTAAAAATACCTGCAAAATACATAAGGGTTTATCATGCATCTCTAAGTTCTCATAGCTCTTTTGAACTAATTGCCTAAACCCCGGGTTTGGATACACCAAGTCACCAATCTCACCCAACTCAAACTCACTCGAACCCAAAACAAACCAAGCCCCAGCCCCATTACAATCAAACTCAAACCGTTGTGCCTCAGGGTCCAACCTCAACCTTCCTGCCAAGAAATCATATGGCATCAACGCCTTACTTAAAGCGGATTTAAGCTTTTCTGCCACTAGTGGTATTGGAAATTCAGGGTTGGCTACAAAGAAATGGACCGTTTCAACATTGAAAGTGAGAACTTGGTCGATGTTTGATAAGAACATGGGTTTTTTCGGTTTCTTGAGGTGGGAAGATTGTGGTAGTGTCATGGATGATAACTTTTAGGTCATGGATTATGTTTTTGGGAGTAGAAGAATTGGCTGGGGATTGGTAAAGGGTTCCCATTGTGAGATTTGTTTGGTTTAATGCTTTGAGAATTTGAGCATGCTAGTTTCCCTTTTTATAATAGAGGTTTTCAAAGACAAAATTTATTTCATAAGAAAGATTAATCTATGTAAGTTGGTAACATGAAATAGTGACCATTATTATTCGTTTTTAGATAAAGTGTTGGGACCTAGGTTATATGGTGTGAGAAGTTCCGGTAAAAGATTATTTGGGAGAGCGAATCATTGATTTGACCGGACTTTACTTAAGATTAAAGAGAGGGGTCGGGCGGGTACTAAAGGCTCTACATCTACTTCTATGTGGGTTGTATACATTTTAATGTACACAAAAAATAAAAAAAAGGCGAAAACTGTATATTAGCAATGTGTGACCACCATCGATGTTTTTGTAATTACCCTGGTAGTGTTCCTTATTGTGTCAACCCTCGTGGACAAATGCAGGTCGTTGGCTGATAAACTCTACGAGGACTGTAAATATGAACTTTGTTGATGAGTACAAAGTCATGCCGCGACATCAAATGCACATGTGATGGGATGAGCTATGCGATTACTTACATTGACAAGCACAACCTTGGTAAAAAAAATGAGTATGTGTTACCATTGGCAGATCGAACTTGGAGAGTTAGGGGCCGGAATCATTTTCTTTTAGTTTTGGCGAGGTCAAAATCTGAAAAATATTACTCACTACTATGGAGGGGCTAGAACGCCCTGCCCCTTAGAAGCTCCGCCTATGTGTGTTACAATTACTTTTTTCGTTGCATTTAAACGAAAAGTTTTCTTAACCATAACACTTTAGGGGTCTGATTAATACACATTAAAGGGTCCTCACACCCATGTTTAATTTTCAAATAAAATGGTTAAATTAAAATTATTGTTAAAGACTTAAAGATAACCTTAAACTTCCATTGTTATCAAATCCCCGAAACTATACAATAGTAGTTTGAACACATTAACGTACATATGGGTGACGATACGTACACCACCACTTTTATCTTACGCTACCAAATATGATTAATAATATGTAAGATCCCCGAGTGTCTCAAGTTGTTGTAGGTTTGCCACCTTTCATGGACGAACCCTAGCTAGTACGTATTTGATGGCAAGATATCGATAAATCTTCTAACATTGGGACACCATTTTCCTATTCTACACTTAATTGATTTCGTAATACTTATTGCAAGTTAATTGATACTATCTTAAGTTTATTTATAGTAAATTAGCCACTTATTACATACCTTATTCATCATAAATTATGCTTTTTGTTGGAGGTGATAATTTGATCTTGGGTAGGTGGGTTCTTAATGGCAAACCTAATACTTCGGTACTTAGCTTTCTCATCATAAAGATTAAGTCACCAAATTGCATATATCAACCCTAATGGACCCATAATTTATATGCTACACAAATTGCCCTATTTTGTTTACATTTTATATATTGAAACAATTATTATATTTGATATTGTTTAAATGGTTGGTGATTCACATCATAGCTTTTATGTCTAGCTTTTATAACATACTAATAATTTCTTAATTAATTATTAAAATATTTTAGAAATTAAAACGTCAAAATATTTACAATAATGTATATGTATACTTTTTGAACCTTACTTAATTTCATGGCCAAAAGTAAGTAAATAAATAGTCATTATGTCATGAACTCATTCGAGTGTGTAGTGTTCTTCAACTATATCCTCGAGGCTCTATCCTATAAAAGAGAAGAAGTGAATTCTTATTTTTATATATCATACTTGAAATTTGTACGCATACGTTATAGTGATGACATATGATATGACCCGCAATATATCGGGGTTTTATATATTATAGTTTATATCATAACACTTAACACGTAAGTTGTCACATCATATGTACATCAAAAAATATGCAGTGTAATTTATATGTATCATATGACATAGCATGCATGTCTTACAAATATATGTACTTTCGTAAGAATTAATGATAGATGTTGTATTGTTAACCGTAATAGTTTACGTTGTATGCACAATTGATGCATAAAATGCCATGTACAAAATCCTTCATACACTTTTTACAAATGTGAGAGTTTCTATTAATTAGTGTTACCTACTCCTACTGATAATTGAGATAACCTTGATCAAGTTTTAGTATAAATATTACGTTATATGTGCAGGGACGGAGCTATATTGATCCGGACGGGTAAAATTGAACCCGATGAATCAAAAAATCTAGAATTTTTTATATAAGTTTAGCTTTAGTTAGTGTATGGATCTATTGATTTTGCATATAAACATAACTAAAATCTATTCATAAGCCCATTCGAAAATTTTATGACTCTGCCTCTATACGTAACCATTAAACTTTAATTATCTAATTTGTTACTGTACTATTTATTATGTAACTATGTCGGGATCTGTTAAGTATTAACTATATATGCCATAACATAACCATTTCTTTCTTCAGATCATATCATCATTAAAGACGAGATAATTCAAGAACACTATTGACAACTAGTTTCTTTGATAATTTTGTCACATTGTATTTTTGTTTATGATTAATGCTATTAATTACCAATTTTTGTTCATATAAAAAACTTCCGAAATCATTTGGAAAAATAAACCTAAAACCTCAGCCGATAAACACTATTATTTTGTTGTCGTCTCGGTATTTTGACTCGAACCATCATCCAATGGATACTATTTCTTATAGTGGTCTTTATATATGCAACTTCAGAAATAAGTTGATTTTCTCTTCTAAGAAGGTCTATAGTAGTGATGTTTTTAACATTATGGTGTCATAAGTCTTTTTATAGTGTAACAATAGGGGTAGACGCAAACTTGATTGGTCATTTTGGATTTGAAATCCAATGTATACTCTTACGCAACTGGTTCTTTTTAGCTTCTTGCTAATTAATATATTTGAATACAGGCACGAGGTGATGGCAATTGCCGAAACTTCCTGTTTGTATTTTTGCAGTTCAACTAAAAAACTGGAATATATTCAAGCAAACTTACTCAATTCTATGATAATTTGGACTTAAAAAACAACATTAGGTCTAAATATACATGTATATAATAAGAAAATGTGACTACATAAATTTTGAACGTGTACGATCGTTCATAATGCATCCCTATGAGTAATTAGATCTCAATTCAATTTTATCAAGATAGTACAGAACCCCAAAGGACACGATGACACATACAACACAAGGAAATTAATGGTCTATCTTACAAAACACTCAAGAACAAATGTACACTTGATAAAAATAGTATTATTATCGTTACTTACTAGTTTCCATGATGGTTTCTTAACCCATTTTGTGAAACTTACTTTTTCCAAATGCGATTTTGTTGTATCGTCTTCTAAATATAGCTCGTCTTTGTTCCAACATGACATGTTACGTAACTTTTGTTGCATAATTTGATGAGGCAATCCGCATTGATGTAAAGAGATCGAGTGAAAGGCAAACGACAAGTACTCGCCATTTATTAAGTAGATGAAGTTGCAACAATTCATTTTATACTTTTGAAGCTCGTTATCACCAAAAACTGAAAAAATGTTGAGGCGACTTTCTATTTAACCAAAGAGTTTAATGCAAAATATAAATAGTAAATATTAGTATAGAACTCGTGTGTTGCAGCAACGACGACAAATAGTTTTTGTATTTTCGGTATTCAATTTTTTTAGTTTCACGTTCTTCATGACAATAACCTTACGGATGATAAATATATTTTATCCAAATAAATTTAAGCAAGATTAATGCGAAGATGGAGTGCATAAAACTATTTACAAGTTTTATAAGAATGACAAATTGAGTAACATCAATTTGGTGGTGTTCAAAAATTTATATTTAGAGGAAATTATTTTATAAACATATCTTGGTTAAGAAATGAGATAATACTCCAAAACGGTATTTATGTAATATCATAGCTTGCTTGTTAATTTAAATATTTTAGTTATAAAATAAGGGTAATTTAGTTAAATTACTACTTAAAATTTATAAAAGTCCAAATGTTTTATATGTAATAAAGATATAAAAAATTAAGTATTTTTTTTTTTTTTTTTAATCTTTAGAGCTTATTAGAGGAACACCAAAATTTACTTTTTAAAATGGTTTTAATTTTTTCTGTACAATATATATATATATACAAGTGACATGTCTAATCAATATAAAATTTATTTTGCTTTGATTGGTCGTCTGTCAATGTACGCTATGAAGAATTGAAGATGATACTCCATTTTAGGTTAGGGTACTTTGCTCCTTTTTAAACCAGCAAGAAAGTTAATAAAAGTACGTCTACATTACTTTGTGTATTTTCTTTCGTATAAGTATATCATTTCTCGAAAGTAAATAGGTATTTCAAAGCACGAAACCTTGGAATTCTTAAGAGAACGAAGGGGGTGGGGAGGGTGGCTCTAAAGTCGTGTTGACAAAGACAACTCTTAGGGTTTTCGGGTAGAGAAAGTAGTCAAGCGAAACTCTTATACATGTTTATATTAAATGCATAATTCATTCAAAATGTTTTAGAGAGGAAGCGATTAAGTTTGGGTAAATTGAACGTTTTGTTGAAATGTTAGACTTACTATCGATTTTAAATCATAATTGAATCTTGTTAATTTAAATTAACCAACTCGAATTTGTATGGAGAATACTTGTGAACTTGATCTCAGGTATGACTCATTTATATCTCTTGAGTCTAGAATTTGAAGTCATAGGTAAATTTGTGTCCGTAATTTGCCAACGTATTTAGCTCATTGATATCTTTTCGTGAACTATTTGCCAATCCGATTATTCATTTTCGATTAATAGTTAATTCTATTTGAAATATAGGCATTCTTCACACAATTGTACTATTTCAAAATTCACATAAACATCTTAGTTCATTTATGAGATCAAGAAAGTGACATTTAACATTTCCATATTATTATTATTTATTTTATTTTTTATCAATTTTGTGAAACTAACAATTTATTTTCTTTTTCCAAAACCAAATTAAATTAACATAATGTTTATTTCTAACTTTTTTTTCTTATAATCTACATAGATTTAGATTGACGAAAATGATTGCTAGTAACATGTTAAGATAGGTTCGAAATGAGAGACATCAGAAAGGATTGCAGCAAGTAAAGTTTATAAGATCACATTTTATTATTTACATGGTTGTTTCATTAAAGTCGTTCTCACTTTATTATAACGATAAAAATCATTAGAGTTTTTTTTTTTTCATGATTACATAACTGTTACGTCGAAATTAACCTTTTGGTTGAGAAACCACCATAGTTTTTTTCTTCTTACATTATAGTTAAGTTTTTAAAACTTAATGACCTTGATGGAACAACTATGAAAGTTGATTACTATTTAGTGACATTTTCTTTTAAGTGTAACCTAAAGTAAGAAATATAAAGAAAAAGAGTTATTATCAATAATACGTAAGTTTTAAATATGTCTCGTAACATATCATGTCTTGAGTTGTCTAACTTTCACTCATTGTCCTATTTTACCTTTTTCACCCGTCCTATTTTAGCAGTTTGACTTGTTAGAAACTATATACATATCCAACCTGATGCAGTTTCACATAAATGAGTTAAACTTTTAAATTTTAACAAAATTTGAAAGTTTTTATAATATTCTTTAAATACGAAGTTCAACGTCAGTAAAAGTTGTAATCAATACCATTCGTTAATGTTTTGTTTCGCTATAAGGCAAGTTTAAATAGTTCAACACATGGACTTTGTACTAAGACCTATATCATAGTTACAAGTGAAATACTAGAGAGTTACATTATTGTTTTGAATCTTTAGTATGTTTCGATTTTGTCTTTGAAATGATCATCAAGTCTAAATTACAATTCAACCAACCTAACTATTATATATTATGGTATAGTTTTTACTAATAGTAACACTAAAGGATATAAAAACCTAAATTTTATAAAATCGAAGAACCGAACCATTTTTTAACCACTTGTTTTTTCTTTCTTTTGGACGGAAAAACTTGATGGACAATTGATTTTTATCAATGAATTTCAATTCGAAAATTCGAATTTTACATTCAATTCTTCAAAAATTTGACTCGTATTTGATCATAGTAATATTATTATGCATTTATATATTTGTACGGGTACTATCTTCGGTTGGGTAGGGTATTGTGAAAAAGGATTAAAAACATGAAGGATAAGAATGACTTTGAGACATTTTGGCTGAGAAAACATTATACATGAAAATTTTTGTTATTTTTTTCAGAACTGATGCACAACAATCTATTTTTTATTTTCAAATCCTATCTTGATAAAAAGTTATACACAAAAATAAAAAGTTAAAATACAACATAAACATACCACACGTGACTTCAACATTTCTTCGTATACTTTTTATTTTCAAATCCTATCTTGATTCATCTTCGGTTTCAATATAAAAAGGTACGTAAGAAATCAATTTAATAGTAATGCTTTTTATTATATTCCAAAATTAACTTAACTCTTTCTAAAAGTTACATTTTACACTTTTGGAATTGTAACCATGCCCGCTCTAACTTTGACCAATATGGTGGTGGCTCCTTGGTTCCTTCTCTTTGATCGTGTTGATCAAGCTCATGGACTTTTACATGATCTCATAATCATGTGACCCTATTTGGCCGCAAATATTTATATAACTTCTTAAAAACGACTCTAATTGTAAAAGAGTTTTCTTTATCTTATATCTTATGTAACGGCTGAGTTTCAAGACTACAAGACTAAGAGTTAGGAGTAGCCGCATGTCATCTTTCTTATATCTTATGTATGTATATTTGACATAAATAAATGCAAGTATAGTTGAAGTTGGTGCTATAAATTGGAAGCCGAGGTTTCTAGTATTCTTAAATACTTATATTTTTAATGTTTTTTTATTTTCTCAAAATAAAAAATAAAAGTTCTATTATTCAAATAATTCTTACTTGTTTAAGAGCTTATTTAAAAAAAGAAAAAGAAAAAATAAAGCTCTCAGGCTCAAAACACTTGGTTGCGAAACAAACCCTTACTCTCTTTAAAATCCTTTCCGTCAAAAAATTTTAACTTGACGAAGACCAATAAATCTGCCCCTTTTTCGAGCCTCCATCTAGGCCATATTCGAACACATAAAATGACTAATGTAGTCACAATTGTCTGAAAAACGAGGCACAACACTAAACCCAAAATCGAAATCCTGAACGGTTGCAACCCTAGACAACAAATGGACCACAACTATTAACGAACCTTCATTGTAACACCATAAACCAACAACTTTTTAAAGCTACACATTAATATACAACTTGGCATCATGTTAAATTAAATCAATTACTACGTATAACCTATTTTTGCTACCATAAAACCGATTGAGACTCGCACATTCATTGCTTCCTTTTCACTAACACGAGATTCGCTTATTTTTAGATTCATTTGAAAGTGAAGAAAATATTCTTTGTTTCGCCTCATTTCTTTCCGTTAATGAGGTTTTATTACTAACATTTTGTACTAGATTTTCAATTATTTCTAATACGGTAATTCATTTTTTACTTTATTACATTTTTATAGACTTCCGAGTAAGTTGGATAAATTTCCAGATATTCATCCTCTACTACAAAGTAAGATAATTGACAAAGTGTAAAATGTTTTTGCGAAGTTTTTGAACCTGTCGCATCTTTAGAATTTTGATAACAAACGAACTTTTATTCGAGTTGTGACCAATAATAACACAAAGTGATGGTCGAAACAATTGTAAAAAGTCTAGATTGAACTTTGATTATCGTATCTCTTTTACCCTAATTTGAATTACATTTTTCAACTTTTTTTTAGAAATGAAAGTCGTTGAAGACCTATTAACCATACCTTTTACGAGCCCTCGTCTATTCTTGTCACAAATGTTTGAAAAAATGACGCCCAACTAACTCAAATATCGGAATCATGCGTTGCAACATTAATTTACAAATATGGTATCATGTCAATATCGAAAAATTACCAAATTTTGCTACTTAAAAACCTTGAGAAGGTAATTCAGTTAACATGTTCCTAACCACAAAACGACCATCGTTTTCATTTTTGCCTTCAATTTTTATTAAGTCAGAAAATCGCCAAAAGGGTACAAAATCGCATTATGCATCTTGCAATCTTGCCTTTCATTTTTGAACTTTTTAAACAAAATCGTCAAAAATGTACAAAATCGCCTAAAAATGAAAAGGCAAAAAAAAAAAATTGATTTCCCAGCATCTAATTTTTCTTGTTTTTATGCCTTGATATTGATCATAAGTTTTCATATATGATCCTTTTAAAGAGTTAAACCATATAGCATTATAAGTTGAATATAAAAAAAACTTCAACACGAAAATAATTCGCAACAGTATTTTTGAACAAACATACATAACCTAGACAATTCTAAAACAACCAACAACAATGTCGATTTGTTCAGAGCTAAACTAGAAATACCTTGTTGCAGCAACCGCCACAAACATCCTCCCGAAACATGATTATCGACAGACAAATATATTTGAATACATAATTAACATTGTCCTGCAAAAGAGCAAAAGTATATCAGTTACATTACATCATATAATTCAATTTTGATACGATTTAATGTAAAAATGGTCCATATAGAAAAAGATATAGTTGGGATATATGCAAATACAGGTCTTATGAATGAGTCTTTCTCAAACGAATAATACGGGCCAAGTCATTAAAATTTAGCTAAAAGTAGAACTACTCGAACAAATTCTACACCCAATGCATACAATCTCCTAAATCGTTTTTATTCAAAGATTTGGATTATTGTTGTAATGATATGATAATGATAACTAACGTCTAAATTATCTAAAAAAATTCAAGAAAATGAACAAAAAAGTGTCTGCGGGTCAACCAACCTGTCCGGGTCCATTCCAGAACCAGTTACCTAAACTGCCAACCCAAAACCTTTAAAAGTTTTTGTGACTCGTATGTAAGGACTTTGAGTAACACTTAAATGTGTGTGTACTTAACTACGTTTGTATACCAGACATGTTTTAGGTACAATTTACAGCATGTAGTAATCTAGGCAAGATCAAGTAAAACTTAAATCTAGTTCGAGAAGGCCAAAGGGAGAATCACTAAAGGCATTAGTAATACAAATTTAACTTGAAAGTAGTTAATACACAGAAATTATGTTTGACAATGAAAAGCAATTCATACCACTTTGTCTAGGAAAAGTAAAAATATGGCAAAATGGTTGGGCCGAGCAGGTTGTTACGGATTGGGTTGGGTTGGCCCGGAATGCCGAAACACTTTTTGTCAACATGTTTAATTTTTATAAAATATGATTACATAAACTATATTACTGACATTTACGTAACAATCTAATATTGTTAACTAAAATAATTTAGGAGGTCGTATGCTTAAATGTACATGCTCTGCAAATTTCTACCCATTTAAACCGTTTCAATAGCTATTTCTTATTTAACCCGTTTGACCCGTTAACATAAGACAAATCAACCCATAAGTAAACCGTAAACGGGTCCAAATCCCCACCTCTATATGTTCGTGTGTGTGAGAAAGAGATATTGAAAGAGAAGTAGATACCTTTAATACACAAAGTTCGATCTCGCAAACCAACGATTCAAATCAGAGCTCCATAAAATCAGTCATCTTACTTAAAAATCTATCGACACCGAATAAAAGGAGGAAAAGAAGCACAACATAACGTAAAACTAAACTTAATCTTTACAACAACTAAACATCTTAGATGCTGATATCTTCTTCTTTCACATCAGAATTCTCTTTGATTTCCTTATCGATGGCTCGTCTATTACTTTGAATTTGGCGAACATATTCAGCAATTATCACATGAAATTTTGGGGCAAGTTTATTTGTAGATGAACCATTTAAACCAGCTTTTTTTAAAGCCCTTGCAACATGTTTTTCCGCCTTTAAGAAATGAGGGGCACACAGAGTTGGAACCGTGCATTTTAGAATTGGTTTCCCGCAAAGTATGGGTCCTGCTTGTGAACTGATGAAAAAGATAAAAACACGTTTAGTTATTGCAAAACGGAAGTATATACAGTATTTTAACTAATTACCAAAAACCAAAGTAGACGTCTCAAATAGTAAGTGGCATATTCAATGAACCAAGATACAAGCATCAAAAGTGATATGACGTAACAAACTTGTATCCAGCAAATTTTTAACATTTATAATTTTTAAATTCATTTTCTATTTACGAAACTTCCTATGTTTCCTACAAGCTCTCTAACTTTCTTGGAATTAAATGAGCTCTCAGGGGAGGTCTTCACGTTTGCAAGTATCCGAAATATTTCCAAGTTAAAAATATAACTTTTCTAACGAATGTATTTACAAAATCTCCATAAAAGGGGATATAAGTTTGAGAGGATTCTCAACAAAAGGAGACGTGAAAACCAAAAACGAAGAAATGGAAACCCTTCTTAAGTCTCGGTTTCATTCGGCATGTGTTCCAAACAAGTAAAATGGGATACATTCCATTTCTCACCCATCCCTCACAATTGTTTGCTACATTATAATACGACTCAAATAATATAATCTAACTCGATAACTATCTCTCTCACGAAAGTTACAAGTTCAAATAACAAAGCATGATTGACTAAGCCTTTTCAATATAAACCTACAAAGTGTCTACTAAAAGCGTCTTTTTTTTCTATTAATAATCGCCACACCTCTTTCACGCTTGACTAGTAAAATCTATGTTTCCCGTCTGTAAATTCATGATCCCTAAAACGTAGGTGTTTGGGATTACACAGTTTAAATTGCTTATTCCATTCCAAATAAGCATCGACCCAAATGCGTAGAAAAAAGGTGCTCATTTCCCTAAACGAAGCTAGAAATACGCAACCAATAGGACATAAACCAGTTCATATATCGTAATCTTCCTATGTTATTCTTTTCCTAAGTAACTATCATTCACTCAATACAATACACTAAAACCCGACACAGAAACTAATCATCAATACGAAAACAAATATACCTCTTAATCACATAATTGCACCCCATATACAACTTCTGTTTCGAATCGGACAAAATATGGCCATGACAAAACTTCGTCATCGCCATCGCCTTAAACTTACATCCATGAACCGCACACCGGCTCGAATCACTACTAACCTCATTCCCTCCCCCTGCCCCACCCTCCTCACCCTTCTTTCCATTTTCGACAACCGAATCGCCTCCGGTTTCCGCACAAGGACTCTTACCATATTCCCAATAATATTTCCTATATTCTTCAACGTTACTCCTCCATTAAACACCAATAATGATCGTTGTAACCCTAGAGAGTTCTTAGGTCGCCGGAAGCGGCGTATTGGATTACTTCTTCTCGCCAACATTGCGTTTTGTTAAGTAGATGTCTACGTCCCACCGGCGGGGACGGTGGTGCGCCGGCGGGACGGTGTTTCCGGCATGGTTTTTTTTTTTTTTTTTTGGATTTTTTTGTTGGGTTTTTTGGACAGATTGAATTGTGTTTGTCCGAAAATTTGTTGTTTTTTTTTTTTTTTGGTGAGATAATAAGGAAATAATTTGATACGGCGCTATTTTTAAAAGATTTTTGATACGGTATGAATATTGGTTAAACAAATGTTTGTTTTTTAATCAAAGTTTGAAACTTGTGTTAGCGGGTTATGAACGATAAAATTATATAAATATGTTGTATAATTTCGGATGAAATTAATGTTAATAGAAAATAAATTTAAATTGTATTCGAATATTTAAATAGATGTTAAAAGAATTATTAGTTGGCAATTTAATAACTCAGAAAAAATGAAATGATAGTTTTAGTCATTTCTTT
>CAJVGC010000582.1:6940100-7006607 GCA_910822075.1 Senecio squalidus
GATCATCACGTCTAAATTACAATTCAACCAACCTAACTATTATATATTATGGTATAGTTTTTACTAATAGTAACACTAAAGGATATAAAAACCTAAATTTTATAAAATCGAAGAACCGAACCCATTTTTAACCCTTGTTTTTTTCTTTCTTTTGGACGGAAAAACTTGATGGACAATTGATTTTTATCAATGAATTTTCAATTCGAAAATTCGAATTTTACATTCAATTCTTCAAAAATTTGACTCGTATTTGATCATAGTAATATTATTATGCATTTATCTATTTGTACGGGTACTATCTTCGGTTGGGTAGGGTATTGTGAAAAAGGATTAAAAACATGAAGGATAAGAATGACTTTGAGACATTTGTGGGCTGAGAAAACATTATACATGAAAATTTTTGTTATTTTTTTTCAGACTGATGCACAACAATCTATTTTTATTTTCAAATCCTATCTTGATAAAAAGTTATACACAAAAATAAAAAGTTAAAATACAACATAAACATACCACACGTGACTTCAACATTTCTTCGTATACTTTTTATTTTCAAATCCTATCTTGATTCATCTTCGGTTTCAATATAAAAAGGTACGTAAGAAATCAATTTAATAGTAATGCTTTTTATTATATTCCAAAATTAACTTAACTCTTTCTAAAAGTTACATTTTACACTTTTGGAATTGTAACCATGCCCGCTCTAACTTTGACCAATATGGTGGTGGCTCCTTGGTTCCTTCTCTTTGATCGTGTTGATCAAGCTCATGGACTTTTACATGATCTCATAATCATGTGACCCTATTTGGCCGCAAATATTTATATAACTTCTTAAAAACGACTCTAATTGTAAAAGAGTTTTCTTTATCTTATATCTTATGTAACGGCTGAGTTTCAAGACTACAAGACTAAGAGTTAGGAGTAGCCGCATGTCATCTTTCTTATATCTTATGTATGTATATTTGACATAAATAAATGCAAGTATAGTTGAAGTTGGTGCTATAAATTGGAAGCCGAGGTTTCTAGTATTCTTAAATACTTATATTTTTAATGTTTTTTTATTTTCTCAAAATAAAAAATAAAAGTTCTATTATTCAAAATAATTCTTACTTGTTTAAGAGCTTATTTAAAAAAAGAAAAAGAAAAAATAAAGCTCTCAGGCTCAAAACACTTGGTTGCGAAACAAACCCTTACTCTCTTTAAAATCCTTTCCGTCAAAAAATTTTAACTTGACGAAGACCAATAAATCTGCCCCTTTTTCGAGCCTCCATCTAGGCCATATTCGAACACATAAAATGACTAATGTAGTCACAATTGTCTGAAAAACGAGGCACAACACTAAACCCAAAATCGAAATCCTGAACGGTTGCAACCCTAGACAACAAATGGACCACAACTATTAACGAACCTTCATTGTAACACCATAAACCAACAACTTTTTAAAGCTACACATTAATATACAACTTGGCATCATGTTAAATTAAATCAATTACTACGTATAACCTATTTTTGCTACCATAAAACCGATTGAGACTCGCACATTCATTGCTTCCTTTTCACTAACACGAGATTCGCTTATTTTTAGATTCATTTGAAAGGTACGATGAAGAAAATATTCTTTGTTTCGCCTCATTTCTTTCCGTTAATGAGGTTTTATTACTAACATTTTGTACTAGATTTTCAATTATTTCTAATACGGTAATTCATTTTTTACTTTATTACATTTTTATAGACTTCCGAGTAAGTTGGATAAATTTCCAGATATTCATCCTCTACTACAAAGTAAGATAATTGACAAAGTGTAAAATGTTTTTGCGAAGTTTTTGAACCTGTCGCATCTTTAGAATTTTGATAACAAACGAACTTTTATTCGAGTTGTGACCAATAATAACACAAAGTGATGGTCGAAACAATTGTAAAAAGTCTAGATTGAACTTTGATTATCGTATCTCTTTTACCCTAATTTGAATTACATTTTTCAACTTTTTTTTAGAAATGAAAGTCGTTGAAGACCTATTAACCATACCTTTTACGAGCCCTCGTCTATTCTTGTCACAAATGTTTGAAAAAATGACGCCCAACTAACTCAAATATCGGAATCATGAACGTTGCAACATTAATTTACAAATATGGTATCATGTCAATATCGAAAAATTACCAAATTTTGCTACTTAAAAACCTTGAGAAGGTAATTCAGTTAACATGTTCCTAACCACAAAACGACCATCGTTTTCATTTTTGCCTTCAATTTTTATTAAGTCAGAAAATCGCCAAAAGGGTACAAAATCGCATTATGCATCTTGCAATCTTGCCTTTCATTTTTGAACTTTTTAAACAAAATCGTCAAAAATGTACAAAATCGCCTAAAAATGAAAAGGCAAAAAAAAAAAATTGATTTCCCAGCATCTAATTTTTCTTGTTTTTATGCCTTGATATTGATCATAAGTTTTCATATATGATCCTTTTAAAGAGTTAAACCATATAGCATTATAAGTTGAATATAAAAAAAACTTCAACACGAAAATAATTCGCAACAGTATTTTTGAACAAACATACATAACCTAGACAATTCTAAAACAACCAACAACAATGTCGATTTGTTCAGAAGCTAAACTAGAAATACCTTGTTGCAGCAACCGCCACAAACATCCTCCCGAAACATGATTATCGACAGACAAATATATTTGAATACATAATTAACATTGTCCTGCAAAAGAGCAAAAGTATATCAGTTACATTACATCATATAATTCAATTTTGATACGATTTAATGTAAAAATGGTCCATATAGAAAAAGATATAGTTGGGATATATGCAAATACAGGTCTTATGAATGAGTCTTTCTCAAACGAATAATACGGGCCAAGTCATTAAAATTTAGCTAAAAGTAGAACTACTCGAACAAATTCTACACCCAATGCATACAATCTCCTAAATCGTTTTTATTCAAAGATTTGGATTATTGTTGTAATGATATGATAATGATAACTAACGTCTAAATTATCTAAAAAAATTCAAGAAAATGAACAAAAAAGTGTCTGCGGGTCAACCAACCTGTCCGGGTCCATTCCAGAACCAGTTACCTAAACTGCCAACCCAAAACCTTTAAAAAGTTTTTGTGACTCGTATGTAAGGACTTTGAGTAACACTTAAATGTGTGTGTACTTAACTACGTTTGTATACCAGACATGTTTTAGGTACAATTTACAGCATGTAGTAATCTAGGCAAGATCAAGTAAAACTTAAATCTAGTTCGAGAAGGCCAAAGGGAGAATCACTAAAGGCATTAGTAATACAAATTTAACTTGAAAGTAGTTAATACACAGAAATTATGTTTGACAATGAAAAGCAATTCATACCACTTTGTCTAGGAAAAGTAAAAATATGGCAAAATGGTTGGGCCGAGCAGGTTGTTACGGATTGGGTTGGGTTGGCCCGGAATGCCGAAACACTTTTTGTCAACATGTTTAATTTTTATAAAATATGATTACATAAACTATATTACTGACATTTACGTAACAATCTAATATTGTTAACTAAAATAATTTAGGAGGTCGTATGCTTAAATGTACATGCTCTGCAAATTTCTACCCATTTAAACCGTTTCATTTATAGCTATTTCTTATTTAACCCGTTTGACCCGTTAACATAAGACAAATCAACCCATAAGTAAACCGTAAACGGGTCCAAATCCCCACCTCTATATGTTCGTGTGTGTGAGAAAGAGATATTGAAAGAGAAGTAGATACCTTTAATACACAAAGTTCGATCTCGCAAACCAACGATTCAAATCAGAGCTCCATAAAATCAGTCATCTTACTTAAAAATCTATCGACACCGAATAAAAGGAGGGAAAGAAGCACAACATAACGTAAAACTAAACTTAATCTTTACAACAACTAAACATCTTAGATGCTGATATCTTCTTCTTTCACATCAGAATTCTCTTTGATTTCCTTATCGATGGCTCGTCTATTACTTTGAATTTGGCGAACATATTCAGCAATTATCACATGAAATTTTGGGGCAAGTTTATTTGTAGATGAACCATTTAAACCAGCTTTTTTTAAAGCCCTTGCAACATGTTTTTCCGCCTTTAAGAAATGGGGGGCACACAGAGTTGGAACAGTGCATTTTAGAATTGGTTTCCCGCAAAGTATCGGTCCTGCTTGTGAACTGATGAAAAAGATAAAGAAACGTTTAGTTATTACAAAACGGAAGTATATACAGTATTTTAACTAATTACCAAAAACCAAAGTAGACGTCTCAAATAGTAAGTGGCATATTCAATGAACCAAGATACAAGCATCAAAAGTGATATGACGTAACAAACTTGTATCCAGCAAATGTTTAACATTTATAATTTTTAAATTCATTTTCTATTTACGAAACTTCCTATGTTTCCTACAAGCTCTCTAACTTTCTTGGAATTAAATGAGCTCTCAGGGGAGGTCTTCACGTTTGCAAGTATCCGAAATATTTCCAAGTTAAAAATATAACTTTTCTAACGAATGTATTTACAAAATCTCCATAAAAGGGGATATAAGTTTGAGAGGATTCTCAACAAAAGGAGACGTGAAAACCAAAAACGAAGAAATGGAAACCCTTCTTAAGTCTCGGTTTCATTCGGCATGTGTTCCAAACAAGTAAAATGGGATACATTCCATTTCTCACCCATCACTCACAATTGTTTGCTACATTATAATACGACTCAAATAATATAATCTAACTCGATAACTATCTCTCTCACGAAAGTAACAAGTTCAAATAACAAAGCATGATTGACTAAGCCTTTTCAATATAAACCTACAAAGTGTCTACTAAAAGCGTCTTTTTTTTCTATTAATAATCGCCACACCTCTTTCACGCTTGACTAGTAAAATCTATGTTTCCCGTCTGTAAATTCATGATCCCTAAAACGTAGGTGTTTGGGATTACACAGTTTAAATTGCTTATTCCATTCCAAATAAGCATCGACCCAAATGCGTAGAAAAAAGGTGCTCATTTCCCTAAACGAAGCTAGAAATACGCAACCAATAGGACATAAACCAGTTCATATATCGTAATCTTCCTATGTTATTCTTTTCCTAAGTAACTATCATTCACTCAATACACTAAAACCCGACACAGAAACTAATCATCAATACGAAAACAAATATACCTCTTAATCACATAATTGCACCCCATATACAACTTCTGTTTCGAATCGGACAAAATATGGCCATGACAAAACTTCGTCATCGCCATCGCCTTAAACTTACATCCATGAACCGCACACCGGCTCGAATCACTACTAACCTCATTCCCTCCCCCTGCCCCACCCTCCTCACCCTTCTTTCCATTTTCGACAACCGAATCGCCTCCGGTTTCCGCACAAGGACTCTTACCATATTCCCAATAATATTTCCTATATTTCAACTTTAACTCCTCCATTAAACACCAATAATGATCTTTGTAAACCCTAGAGAGTTTCTTTAGTCGCCGAGATCGGCGTTTGATTACTTCTTCACGGCCTAACAGTTGCGAGTTTGTTAAGTAGATGTCTTCGTCCACCGGCGGTGACGGTGGTGCGCCGGCGGTGACGGTGGTTTCCGGCATGTTTTTTTTTTTTTTTGGATTTTTTTGTTGGGTTTTTTGGACAGATTTGAATTGTGTTTGTCCGAAAATTTGTGTTTTTTTTTTGTTTTTTTGGTGAGAGAAATTAAAGGAAATAATTTGAATACGGCGCTATTTTTAAAAGATTTTTGATACGGTAATGAATATTTGGTTAAAAATGTTTGTTTTTTAATCAAAGTTTGAAACTTTGTTAGCGGGTTATGAACGATAAAATTATATTAAATTATGTTGTATAATTTCGGATATGAAATTAATAAATAGAAAATAAATTTAAATTGTATTCGAAATATTTAAATAGATGTTAAAAGAATTATTAGTTGGCAATTTAATAACAAGAAAAAAATGAAATGATAGTTTTAGTCATTCTTTTCTTAATATTCAAACATTTCAAATGTTTTATACATAGTATAGAAATTAGTTTTATAGAAAAATATTAACCATAAACAATCTTTTTAGTTTGTGATTTTCTTTTCAATCTCTATTTTTTTAAAACAAATAAAGTATAAAAACTTGTTTAGATGGAATAAATAATGTTTTCGTATTTTGTGAGGAAAACACGTGAACCTCATCGTGTTTTTGATATAAACGTTTAACATCATCTTGTGTTGAGGTTCTTAGATAAACGTTGTATAAAGATGGATTACACATTTTAAAAAATTATCTAGGAATTCAGATGATGTTCTTTATGACATTCGTAAATATTCGTCAAAAGCGTCCGGAGTAATCTCATACGCCATCATACGCATAACGGACGTGCATTTATGTAAACAACTAAAACTCATTTTACCCGTACAACCAGGTCGTTGTTTGAAATATTTAAATTAGTCGGGCAGAGGTTCTTCGGAGTAATTAGATATACCTTCGACTATTATGAGAAAAAGAGGTCTTCTCATACGAAATCGTCTACGGAAATATTCATTCGAGTACGTACTTTCACCGGAGAAATAATGTCGTAGCAAGTTTTCGTTTGTTATAGTTCGATCGCGGTTGATATAACGCTTTTTCCGTTTTTCAGTCCGACATGAACTTTCCGCCACATTTTCTTCCTCTTTCATTTGTTCAACAGCTTCTACCGTCTTAACTAGTAATTCGACCAATTTGGATTCGAACGATAACGAATTCGTAACATCGAGATCGGTTGGAAAATACGAACTCATTTTTTGTTGTATAGATTTTTTATAAAAAGATTGAGATAGATTGAGAAATATTGTGGGTTTTGGTTTAAAAGTTTATATTATATTTATATAGGAAATGTGAAGAAAAAAAAGAAAAAATTAAAAACTATCCGTCGCCACCACCAACCGTAATATTTAAAAAAAAAGGAATTTTTTTATTTATTTATTTTAACCGTTGAAAAAAACAAAAAAGAAAAACAACAACGGCTCGTCTATGAAAGAACGAACCCCACAAGAATCGCCCACAACAAAGATACCTGGAATGATAACGACTCGTTGTGGACCGAGAACGAGGTGACAACGAACCACTCCCCGTGCTCTAAGTATAATAAAGAAAACTATACTAAAAGAGGCACGTGTATATGTTTGAAGCAAATGAAAGCAAATAAATACTAATTTAGTTACCTTTCGGTCTTATGTTTATTTATTATTTTTTAACTTAATAGTGTATATTTTACTTTTATTTATTTCGAAATACAAATATTTTAAGAACTATCACATATATAGTATATAAAAATATTTTTCTCAATCGAAAATGTCTTCAACGTCTTGGTCGAAGTCATATCGATATCGTTGTTGGAATACCTATATGTTTTATTATAAGTTTAAGATATTTATTCCGATATAGTGTGCATGCAAAGAATTACCTTGTTAGGGATCATTTTTGTATTTATAATATTGATCAAAACAAACTATTTTTTTATTTTTATATTAGGTATTATATTAGTGAATTTTTTTTATGATAAGAAGATAAAATGTTGCAACGCCCCTCGAGTTTAAAGTACTCTACAAGTACAACCACACAAGAAGAAGATCCAAGGATATGTTCTCGAAGAAAGTCGCTTGAATCCTTCTTATGTTCTTCACGAAGACGTGGAAAGTTCTATGTAATTATCCTTATTAGAGTTTACTTGATGTTTCTATAGGAGAATTTTAACCATCGACCTAATTTGGTCTTTTCCATTTATCTTGGAGAAGAAATGCCATTAATAGAGTGGCACAATTTTGGCCCCTAACGTCCCAAATTGCTTTTATGTCATGTTGTTCGGGAGAGATCGTTTGACACAAATTCGATACGAAGTTGGTATGGTGAGAGTTTGACGAAAGCCCGTAACAACGGATCATATATTATCTAATTTTTAAAAATAGAGAAATTATAATTCAAAAGAAAAAATAAAGATTTTTGAAGTTACCTCTGAAATAAGATTCGAGCATTGAACCTCTTAACATAAGGCAAACGTGTTTGCCGTTACACACTATTATGTTGTAGATGCTATTACTCCTTATTTGCTCTTTTTAGTTTTGTTTATATATAAAAAAATTTGAAAAGTATACAAAAGCTAGATAATCAAGCAACAATACCATAACGCTCACAAATAAAACACAACAAAAAAATAAAAGTAGAAGGATATCATTATTAGAGTGTTGAGTTTGATTGATGTCCATTTGAAAGTGTTTGCGAAGTTTCGATACGAAAAGGATATATTGATTTGGAAGACATTCCTATTATCGACATTCAATGGGTTAGAAAATGAATGATAGAGTTAAGAGATACAAGAGAAACTATAATGTAGAAAAAGGTTTATAGACCTTATCACATTTGTGTGAGGAATGTGGTGACTGTCTATATCACATTGTTGATATCATCTCCGTCTATCACGTGACTGACAAATATTTATAAAAGTTGAATTTCAAAATGTGACAGACATACTAAGTAAGCGTCGTTCCACTTATATAAATGCATACAACAATAGAAAATCATTTGTAAAGTGAATCATTTATGTTCATACGATTTTTATTTATATATACGAAAATAAATTTTCTATTTGTGAATGAGTTTTTTGTAAATCTAATTTTTTACTTGTCTTAATTTAGTCCGTATACTTGTATTTTATATGTTTAGTAATTAAAAGTCAATGTTTATTTATATATACAACTAGAGTCATATTGTCAAACAATACATGGCAGCGGAATTTAGGATCACATAGTAAATAATAAATCGGATAAAGAATTACCTTGAATTAGAAGCAAGCTGAAGTCGTAGATCTAAGTATAAGATCTAATCTACGGTTACGTACGCGACACCTTCTTTTAGCAACAGACTAGTATGCTAGTACACGCTTAATTGCTTTATACAACAATTGTCTTAGCAGCAACTCTTATTACAAAAACCAAAATAAAACAAAAAACCCTTTTAAAAAAATAAAACCGATCGGCTAAGGTTTCTCCTAAACCTTAGTCGACATTTTGTATTATTGCAATAATTAGGGTTTAGGGTTTATCTTCTATTTATAGGTTTTCAAATCTAAGAGTTTGAGTTATATTACAATAAGGAAACATTCTTATTTACATAATAAACACTCCATTTAATAAATATTTACACTTAACCATTAAGTAATATTTAATAAATAAATTAAACTTGTAGTCGTGTGTAAATGTCGATGTGTGCGCTCCCGTAGTCTCACACATTTACGGACACACATTTGTTAAAACTATTCAAATACCAACAGCTCCCACTTTTGAATAATTTTCAAACAAAACGTGATAACATTGATTAATGTCTAGCAACATATCAATGCTCCCATAAATGTACGAGTAAGTTTCTCCAAAACTCACTTGTGAGCCTAAATTTGGTTCATATCCTTTTGTTACAGATACTTAGTTAAAATCTTTTGATGGATCAAAATCATTCCATTTTAACTACTGTTTCTCATTTCGCGAATCACTTAAGATTACCTAATACAGTCGAGACAGTTCTGGACTTATTTGGGTCTGGCCAGACAAACATCTTAAGTATTCATGAGTGGCCCAGTTAGTATCTAGCTTCAGTTTTCACTGAAGGAACAAATCCTATATTGACTACAATTGGTAGTCATCGTATTTCGCAACATTACCAAAAATAGCCTTTATAACACCATTATTCAGGAGTGCGTTTGACTAGAATCAAATAATGCACTACGTACATGATTCCCAACTTGTATCTCAAGTCAAAGGACATTAAACCTTATGAATTATACTTAATGACAAGGATCCATAAGTACTAATTCATGTGGGATAATCCAGTGTTCATCTCCATGCACACCATCCGGGTTAGTAAGCCAAGCTGACTACTCAGATATTGTCTTAATTCAATTATGCTCCCACATAATCAAACGACAACGGATATTTAGAAAAATATTTAAATATAAATATAAATCAAGGATTAAAACATGAAAATTGGATAACAATTATATAAGAAATGAAATCACATATCCTCAATATTATTCATTCTTAATAAAATTGTTTATTACATCCATATGTCCAAATACTATATCAATCACAGATTACATGAAACAACTAGATAAACGAAGTCTTATACCCTCAACCAAGTGAGTTAGGTTCGTCTTTACCAGAGCCTTGGTGAAAGGATTAGCTAAGTTGTCATCTGTGTGAACTTTGAGTACTTGAATTTCACCATGTTCGACTCTTTCATGAATATAGTGAATTTTCTTCTGAAAGTGTTTAGCTCCCTTTTGAACCCTCGAGTTCATTGGCTATGATCATTGCACCAGTTTTGTTGCAATATCTATCCAAAGAAGTCTTGGATGTGGGAACAATACCAAGTCCAGAAACAAATTTCCAGATCCAAACAACTTCCATTTGCATCTCTGGAAGATGCAATATACTCAGATTCTGCTGTAGAGATGGTTATTTCTGAAATCCAGCATCACAATATCCAATATTAGCCTCAGGATTTCCACCATACATAACAAGAACCATATCTTTAGTATCCCTAAGGTACTTTAGTATGTTCTTTACAGCAATCCAGTGTCTTTCGCCTGGATTCTGTTAAATCTTGTTAACAATGTTCTGTGCAAAAGCCACATCAGGCCTTGTGCATCTCATCACATACAAAATATATCCTTTTGCCTAAGCATAAGGTATCCTTTGTATGCGCTCCACTTCTTGAGGTGTAAGAGCACTATCCTTGATGTTGAGATTAAGTCTATCTTTCATTGATAAATTTCCATGTTTGGAATTTTCTATACTAACTGCTTAAGTATATCATCAATGTAAGCCTTTTGACTTAACTCAATTTACCGCTTAGATCTATCTTTCAAGATCTTGATTCCCAAATCAATACTGCTTCTCCTAAGTCTTTCATGGCAAAACATTTTCCAATATGAGATTTAACATCTTCAAGCATTGGAACACTGTTTCCCATTAGCTATATGTCATCTACATATAAGACTAAGAAAGTAACATTACTCCCACTGAATTTTTGATACACACATGGCTTATCGAAATTCTGAACAAAATCAACCTTTTGATTTCTTCATCAAATCTTTTATTCCAACTTCTTGATGCTTGCTTAAGTCCATAAATGAACTTCTTTAGCTTGCATACTTGTTGGAATGTAATGGATCAATAAAGACTTCTGTTGATTCATATAGACGTCATCGTCTATATAACCATTTAGAAAGGCTGTCTTGACATCCATTTGCCATATCTCATAGTCATAGAACGCCGCTATGGCTAAGAGAATTCTAATAGCTCTTATGTCTGCCATTGGGGAAAAGGTTTCCTCATAATCTATACCATAGATTTGAGTAAATCCCTTTGCCACGAGACGAGCTTTATAGATGTGTATTTTCCCATCCATGTATGTTCTTTATCTTTAAAAAAGAAACATCTGCAATCGATAGTCTTGGCATTTACTGTTTTATCTACCAAATTCCAAACTTCGTTGTCATTCATGGATTGAATCTCCAAATTCGCAGCTTGAAGTCATTTCTCAGCGTCTGGACCTGATAATAACTTTCAAGATTCGAGGTTCATTAAGATCCCCTTATACGTCACCATCCTCTAGATTAACGTTTAAGTTCAACCTAGAAGGTGTACGTATAGTCCTTTCGGACCTACGAATTGGAGCATCAACAATTTGTTGTTGAGACTGAACTTGTGGCTCAATCACAACTTGAGTCGGACTAGATTGAGGCATAACCTGAGGCTCAACTCTATCCCCCCGAATTGTTGATCACCAGTGTGAGTAGAAGGTGATGTATCTCCCTCTTGAACCTTGTCAAGTTCTACAACCCTCCCACTGTTTCCTTGTCCGATAAGCCGTGTTTCGAAAAACTCGGAATATCGTGCAACTTGAACAGTTTGTTGGAATCATATTGAGAATGCATAAAGCAGACTCTAGAGCATAATCCCAAAAGATAATGGCATAATATTAAGGTTCATCATTGATCATACCCTGCCAAGCAAGGTTCGATTTCTCCTCTCCGATACACCATTGTGTTGTGGAGTATAGGAAGGAGTAAGCAATTGGACAATTCCACATGCTTTGAGATGATCCTTAATCTTTAGGCTTAAGTACTCACCACCACAATCCGATCAAAGGATCTTGATGGTTTTGCCGAGTTGATTTTCTACTTTCGTTTCGAAACACTTTGAATGTTTCAACCACCTTATGTTTATGTTTAAGCAAGTTAAACATAACCATAACTGTTGAAATTATCCGTAAATGTAACGAAATAGTTAGCACCTTTCTTTGACACATGTCTAAAGGGATCACATAATCAGTATGTATGATTCCTAAAAGACCAGTTTCCCTTTTCGTCTCATACGGAAAAGGTTTCCTTGTCATTTTGCCCGACACACACAAGATTCGCATTTATCAAATAAAATATCATTTAACTTTAAAAGCTGTGAAGCCTTTTAATGCAATACTTGTATATGTGCGCAATACAACAATGTCATAGATAGGTTGAGTCCAAGTTGGACTTAACGCATTTAGTGCTATTAATAGATATAGAATTATAATTTAAAGAAGAATGAGCATGCAAATCTATTTCATATATGTCATTAATATCAATCATATTAATATAATAACATTATGTTCGAAACAGAAATACCATATTCATTATTCTGTAAAACATAAACTGAAACATTCCCTCTAACATAAGTAAGTGCATAATAACAATTGTCTAATGCAATTATTATGCCCTAGGGTAAATGTAAGTCTTAACTTCTAATGGCTTTCATAACTACACGTTTGACATAGCCTACGTATAGTTATAGAGATCCATTCTTCAGTTTCTTCTTTGCTCTAAATCCTTGTAAGGAATCACAAATATGAGTACCACATCCAATGTCAGATACTCACGTATTTGTTTTTAGAGAAAAAACATAATTCTATAAGTGAAGATACCCGAAGATCCGGCGTTGCCGACTCTCTTCTTATCTTGCACCTCGGCTGAGTAGGACAATTCCTCTTTCAATGCCTAATCACTTAACAGTGATTTCAACCATTATCCTTAGTAGGATGTTCTCTTTTCGCTAGAGGGGTTAGCTTAGGCTTGTGAATATAAACAATTGCTTGTTTATTCGTTCCATCTTGTTTAGCTTTCCCCTTAGCTTGCGGTTGTCTTTTCTTATCTGAACCATACCACCACTGACCGTTAGGATCTGGTCGGTAACCGATTAGGAAGAAATTTCTCAAACTCTACGAGCATCATATGAAGTTCTTGAGAATTTTAGCCATACCATGCATATTGTTGTTAGGTGTAAATTCACCAATACCTTGTGAAAGGCAATTTAGAACAACAATAGTTTGATGATAGGGTAATTCATCCTTTCCAAATGATTAACTTAGCTTGTTATGTTGACAACGTGAGTCCATACTGACGTTCCAGCAACATGTTTTCACTAATGTAATTCTTGAATCAAGTCGTTCAATTCAAGACCGACTTTTATACATAATGTGAAGCTTAACAATCATTATATCCGGCTACTTACCACTGCTTGATAAGTTGCCTGAGTTATCTCATCATAAGCATTCTTCGGCTCAAGAGATATCGGTTTATTAATGACTGGTAATTACTTCATCGCTCATAGAACGATTCTTAGCTGATGAAACCAATCATTAAAACTTGGTTCAGTAAGTATTTCACTTTTGAACATTGTTTTGATTTCTGACATAATCCCGCTTAAATCGAGATTTTGTGCCATTTCTACAAAACAGAAGAAAGTTCTCATTAGTACTTTCGACATAAGATTTCTTAACAAAACGTAAAACCCATGGTTTACTTTCCGTTAAGACTAGGACCCAATTTACATATTACCGTTCCATCAGTTGATCTGCTAGGAACTAAATAATACTCAAAAGGTAAGTGACGATCCGTAATTGCATTTACCGGTGCAACTCCTAGAAAATGGGACTTAATGTCATAATTCGATCCGAGCATCAAAATGGTGATCGTGACATTAATCATGTTTCGTCGCATCTTATCGCTATCGGCGTTTACAGTCTCACTGCATAACCCGATTTAAGTCATCCGACTGAAGACTGCAGATAGTCCACCACAGTCTCACTATGAGTGGTAATCCGCCTTGGATACACTTCACCTACGTCTCACGTAGAGTGACGAGCAAGTACAAGTTGTCTAGGCAATACGGATAGCAATTGACTTAAATTCCATGGGTGTTAAAAATCTACGTACGCAATTTCCATGCAACAATTTCGTAACGTAATTTAATTAAAAACAAAATGTTTTTATTTTACTGGTTATTAAACGTGTTTCTATGATTACCTAATTCATACAACTAATCGTAACATGGTCATCATTAAAACCCTTTCGGTAGCTCTACAACGGGTACGACCAGGTAAGCAAGTGAGGGTAGGGGACGACTAAGCATCTCTTAAAACCTGACCTCATTAGGAGTAGAATACTCCGCAAACTTTCCTAGACGTCGTTCTTTATGTAGGTGAGCCTAGTTGGGTAATAATACACTGAGCATGTACAATCTAGTTATGAATTACTAATCACACGCTTATTAAATCGTTGGTTTTTAAGATATTTTGTAAATTTATACGTTCCGTCGCTGGACCAAATTACGGTATATAAACCCAACCAAATGCGTTATAGAACGTATAAAAGTGCCAAAATAAATTAATAACTCGTCATAATAATTCTTTAGTCTTATTATTAAATTTTGTTTCTTTCAAAAGACATTTGACAAACAATATTTATAATAAACAATTTAGAATTATTCTACGCAACTAATTGGGTAATTCCTAAAAAGTCTCTATGGTCATTGTTTACATATTGAATCACTCCCGTTTCAAAGGAAACGGACCACATACATCCGTCCAAATAAACAAGTTTGGATTGCGTAAGCGGTCAATATGTAAACAATTCGTATATCAAATAAACCACACATAACTTTTTATCATACAAATCCTTTTGTGTCGCACATATTCAATTAACAATTAATAATATGTCACTAATTCAATTTACTTTTTTTTTTAACAATATCAATATATCTAATTATGCTTACAAAGTTATGCATGTAACTTTATAAACATAATTTTGCATAAAAGTAAATAAGGTAATTAAACATCAAATTGCAAAGTAGATTGATTTCAAATTAACTTTTAATTTTGTAAAATCATACAATAAACCAACCCTAATCCCCCCTCAATTTTGATGTTTTAGACCCAAAATAATATTTACCTATGTTTTGGCTGATACCACTATAGGTATACAACTAGAGTCATATTGTCAAACAATACATGGCAGCGGAATTTAGGATCACATAGTAAATAATAAATCGGATAAAGAATTACCTTGAATTAGAAGCAAGCTGAAGTCGTAGATCTAAGTATAAGATCTAATCTACGGTTACGTACGCGACACCTTCTTTTAGCAACAGACTAGTATGCTAGTACACCCTTAATTGCTTTATACAACAATTGTCTTAGCAACAACTCTTATTACAAAAACCAAAATAAAACAAAAAACCCTTTTAAAAAAATAAAACCGATCGGCTAAGGTTTCTCCTAAACCTTAGTCGACATTTTGTATTATTGCAATAATTAGGGTTTAGGGTTTATCTTCTATTTATAGGTTTTCAAATCTAAGAGTTTGAGTTATATTACAATAAAGAAACATCCTTATTTACATAATAAACACTCCATTTAATAAATATTTACACTTAACCATTAAGTAATATTTAATAAATAAATTAAACTTGTAGTCGTGTCTAAATGTCGATGTGTGCGCTCCCGTAGTCTCACACATTTACGGACACACATTTGTTAAAACTATTCAAATACCAACAATTATCCTTATTAGAGTTTACTTGATGTTTCTATAGGAGAATTTTAACCATAGACCTAATTTGGTCTTTTCCATTTATCTTGGAGAAGAAATGCCATTAATAGAGTGGCACAATTTTGGCCCCTAACGTCCCAAATTGCTTTTATGTCATGTTGTTCGGGAGAGATCGTTTGACACAAATTCGATACGAAGTTGGTATGGTGAGAGTTTGACGAAAGCCCGTAACAACGGATCATATATTATCTAATTTTTAAAAATAGAGAAATTATAATTCAAAAGAAAAAATAAATATTTTTGAAGTTACCTCTGAAATAAGATTCGAGCATTGAACCTCTTAACATAAGGCAAGCGTGTTTGCCGTTACACACTATTATGTTGTAGATGCTATTACTCCTTATTTGCTCTTTTTAGTTTTGTTTATAAATAAAAGTTTTGAAAAATATACCAAAGCTAGATAATCAAGCAACAATACCATAACGCTCACAAATAAAAAACACACAGAAAAAGAATAGAAGGATATCATTATTAGGGTGTTGAGGTTGATTGATGTCCATGTGAAAGTGTTTGCGAAGTTTCGATACGAAAAGGATATATTGATTTGGAAGACATTCCTATTATCGACACTCAATAGGTTAAAAGATGAATGGTGGAATTAACAGATACAAAAGAGATGATAAAAATATGAACAAAGAAGGAACTTGAAACTATAATGTAGAAAAAATGTTTGTAGACCTTATCATATTTGTGAGGAATGTGGTGACCGTCTATATCACATTGTTGTGACCATATATGCTTTATATAAAACCTAATACGAACACCACTTTAAATGAAAGAAAAATAATTTAAAGAAAAGACATCATTTCCGTCTATCATATGACTGACAAATATTTATAAAAATTGAATTTCAAAATGTGACAGACATACTAAGTAAGCGTCGTTCCACTTATATAAATGCATACAACAATAGAAAATCATTTGTAAAGTGAATCATTTATGTTCATACGATTTTTATTTATATATACGAAAATAAATTTTCTATTTGTGAATGAGTTTTTTGTAAATCTAATTTTTTACTTGTCTTAATTTAGTCCGTATACTTGTATTTTATATGTTTAGTAATTAAAAGTCAATGTTTATTACATGTTTGGATAAATGTTCTTATGAAAACTTGTATTAAACGCTTATATCGCAATATAATATCATATTTTTTTTAAAATATATATGAAAAAATCTAAACATATCTTTTTAAAGCGTTTTACTCATTACTTTTAATAATACGTTTTATTAATTACATCCATCTAACTCTTCTCTTATAATAAAACAAACATTTATCATCAAAGTCGTGAATTAAGGGTGCCTTAGGAACGTAATTCCCAAACATTTATCATCAATGTCGTGAATTAAGGGTGCTTTAGGAATGTGATTTCTTAACTAACAAAAAAGCACACTACATCATGTAAGCCTACAATATCTCTTACGAACTACCATCTAGAGACAAAATATGTTTACTTTTCAACTTTCTATATCGGTATTGTTTTGTGAAGTCTATCGTATATATTACATGCTCCTCACACCTTAATGTGAGTAGACTTTAACATAAATTAAAATTTTCATTCTTTCTATTCTCCATATCACCATCCTTTCTTATAACATTGTCCCTCGTAACCAGTAAAAAAATTATCGTGTTCAGTCAAACTCAACTCAAAAGATAGTCAATAAAAAATGTACAAAACCAATAAGAGGTTTATCGTCGAACTTTGTGACCCTCATCTTTATTCTATCATAAATATCAACGGTTCTTATTTCTGCATTTTCTTGCATACATACATGCTTCATAAACTATACATCAACCTTCATGAACAAATAGTTTAGTTAATTACTTAGATTTACATTTTAATAAAATATCTACTTTATTTGCATTTGCAATTATAATAATAATAATAATGGGGTAGTGAATATTGGGAAATCCATAAAAAAAAACTATGTCACTTTATGGTTTATATGTTATTAAATACTTGATTTGTTCTATATTTATCATGGGAGAGATGATCCCAAAATACATGGTCATTGTTTACTATAAACAAATTATTAAAAATTTATTTGATAAGAAAAAAATCTATATTGTAAAAAGACGTAATTAATGAATAAAAACATGTAAATAGATAAAAATTAGTACAATTAGTTTAATAAATAGCAAATTACCAAAATAATCACCTATCACTTACACTTTACAAAAATAATCACCTAATTCGCGACGGATTTCTAGCGACATTTTTTTCGTCGCGAAAGTACACATATTTTAATCAGACCAATAAAAATTCGACACGTTGTCGCGACACTATTCATTTCTCGCGTAAATATTCATTTTCGAGACGACGTGTCTGATTTTTATTGGTCTGACTTTGTTTTATGTACTTCTCGCGACGATAAAGTGTAACGAGAAATTCGTCGCAAATCAGGTAATTATTTTTGTAAAGTGTAAGTGATGGGTGATTATTCTGATGATTAATTCTTTAATAAATATGATCAAAATCATATAGATTTAAAAAAATTCTTACAAAATAACATGTTTTGAATTGATTTGACATATAATCTTACATGTATAAGAGCACCTGGAGTGGGGGGGGTTGTGGGGCTCGTTGTGGCCTCACAACGACCGTTGTGGTCGTTCTCCACTCCGGGTGTCTCGTTGTCAGCCTCGTTGTGAGGCCTTCGTTCTCTCGACAACGTCCGTTGTTGATTTTTTTTTATTTTTTTTTTTTTCTTTTCTTCTTTTTCTTCCCTTTTTCTTTTCTTCTTCTTTTTTCTTCTTTCTTTTTTCTTGGTTTCAGATCGTTTGTTTTTTACTTTCTTTGTTTGGGAGGAGGGAGGAGGGAGGAGGGAAGAGGGAGGAGGAGGGAGTAGGGAAGATGTGTTTTAGGGTTTGTTTTTTTGTATATATGTTTTTAAGATTTTTAATTTTGGGCCTTATTTTTTAATTTTGGGCCTTATATTGTATTTTGTGTTTTTTTTAAATATTGAATTGTATTTTTATTGTAATAAATGTATTATTTATTTTATTTAAATCTTTAAAAAAAAAAAATAATAATAAAATAATCCCACAACCCACCACAACCCTCCCTATCATAACAACTCACAACCCTCATTCTCACTGCCACGTCATCACCTTTTTCCCCACAACCCACCACAACCTCATTGTCACTCGTTATCACTCCGAGTGCTCTAACAACCTATATCCATTTTTTCCAATAATAATAATAATAATATTATAATAATAATAAAAAGTGACCACAAAAATAAAAGTGTTTAGAGATTACAAGATAAAAATATTCAAACCTACCAACCACTCATTCCCGCCACGTCACTCCCCCAAAATCAATAAACACTAACAAACACTCTCTCTTAAATCAAAATCAGTTACAATTCCGGCGATCAAATTCAGTTACGATTCCGGCGATCAAAATCAGTTACAATTCCGGCAATGCTTGTTAGCAGTAGAGCAACTGTGATCTCAGCTGCTTCTAGTTCACCTCATCGAATTTTCGCTAATTTCGGCAACAATTTCAACCGCATTTCATCAGTTTCAACAACTTGTTCATTCATCAAAACTTCAATCAGATGGAGTAATTTTAGCTCAAAGCGAATCGATAATAATAATATTAAGAAAATGAATGTTGTTGTTAATTCTGCTGCTGCTGGTTCCGTTTCTGCTCAGCCGCTGGTAGACGCTGATGCGTTGATTGATTCCGTTGAGACGTTCATCTTCGATTGTGACGGTACATTTTGCTTTCAGTTGAATTTATTTGCTGTATTAGCAGTATTTGCTTACTAATTAGGTTTTGATAAAGTGTTTGAAGGACTGTGATGAAAATTATTGTAACACTAAGTTGTGCGTATTGACTTAGATAATATAGTTAGTTTCGATTTAAGTTCGGTTTAAGGACAGACGATTTTGCGTTATTCTAACCAATTACTGTGAGACTGTGACTAGCCTGATTTTAATCGGGAATATTGAAGGACTGTGTTGAAAAGTGCTGCTAGATTCCTTATGATTATGTTCTACATTCATTTTCATATTTTTTTTATTTTTTTTATGCACGAGAGGTCTATAAGGTTGTGACACCGAGTTGTTTGTTATGATATATATAAACTATATTTAGTTCGCTAATAATAGCTAGTAACTGTGAAAGTATAATACTATTACTACCGCATCTTGATACTAAGAGACCTCACATTGTGCAGTGAAGTAGATTATGATGATGAGCCACATTAAATCAGTTAATTAGCGATTTGAATATATGATTATGAGCCACGTCAGCTTTTATGACCGCTATGTCATTTATTATTTGGGGATGGGATTTGGTATGTGAGTTTAAGTAGGTAGTCTTGATATTGGTTTCTTGTGGAAGAATTTTTATGTTATTGTTTCCTTTTATAATGCAGGAGTCATATGGAAGGGGGATTCATTAATCGAGGGGGTTCCAGAAACTCTAGAGTTGCTCCGGTCAAAGGTTTGTATAATTATGTTTATCTTGGTTATTCTTGTCACTTCTATAGTTTGACAATTGATATTAATAATTTTACCATCACCAGTGCTTTGATGATCATGGTCCATAAATATTTCGATTTTTCCTTTATTTTAAGAGGCCAATTGTTTTGTGTCAGAATTTTAATGAGCTTTGATGCATATCATTTTATTTTTTTATTCAGGGAAAGAGATTAGTTTTCGTAACCAATAACTCAACAAAATCCAGGAAACAGTACGGCAAAAAGTTTGAGACACTTGGTCTTAGTGTCAATGAGGTGAGGTGTAACTATGTGCTATTTATTTTTGTATTCCGTGTTAGAAGTTTTCTAACTTTAGGTGAAGGTTTCAGGAGGAAATTTTTGCATCTTCTTTTGCTGCAGCTGCATATCTACAATCAATTGATTTCCCAAAAGACAAAAAGGTACGTGGCATACAATTGTTGTAACTGCACTTTCGAAATTTATTGATAGATAAAGTTGTGCTGCAACATTATTTTTCTTAAATTATATCTTTTTGATATATTAATTGAAAACTGTCTAGATTTATGTGATTGGTGAAGAAGGCATATTGATAGAGCTTGAGCTAGCCGGATTTTCATATCTTGGGGGACCGGTAAGTAATTCAGTATGCATAACAATGATAATTTTACGACTGTAAAATATTTTGTGGCAACTGAATATGGATTTGAAAAAAAGAATTGAAATTAGAAACTTGCTATGTAAGTTTGAGTAGTTAGTTAATCACTTATCTACCATACAAGACATTAACCATCAAAATTGTTGGTTCCGGAGACATGTTAGACCTTTAAGAACGGCATAAAGTTCACTCTTGACTAAATTCTTCTTCTGTCACTTATGAAGTGAAATTATATTTTGGTTTCGCAGGAAGATGGTGGTAAAAAGATAGAGCTCAAGCCTGGGTATTTGATGGAACATGACAAAGATGTAAGCTTTTACTATATCTTCCTTGTGATACTTTAGGGTTTTTTTTACTATTAAAACCCGACCTACTTTACACTTTTTTTTCTTCAAAAAATCCCTCTACTATTTTGCGGCTTATATAAGTCCCTCCAATTATTTATCCACTTAGAGACATCAACAGTTTTAAGTTTTAACCTGGATGTGACAACCATTTACTTATAAAAGGGCGCGGTTTGGGTTACGTTTGCCTTCAACGGGTCAAATGGGTAGAAAGTTACCCTAGGTGTATTTATAATGCATAAACCTTCTAAATCATTTTGTTCAATGTATTAAAGTAATATTGCAATAATATGATTTTTGTGATCATATTTGGCTCACTAGTTTTTTGTGAGAGAGTAAGTTTTTTGGAGAATGAGTGTTTTGGATCAACCCAACCCATTTGAAGTTTCATCATGTACTAAATTACCCATTTTACTTAAAGCTTTTACCCCCAGCCTATTTCCAACTTGCTCTTACCTTCTCACTCCCAAAAACTTTGATAATTTAAATGGATTAGGCTTTCTTATGTTAAACTACAGAATAAAAATAATGTTTCTAAAGAATGTTGTTTCTTGGCATTTAGGTTGGTGCTGTTGTGGTTGGATTTGACCGTTACTTTAACTACTACAAAGTTCAGTAAGTTCTTTGAAAATGAGTAATCAGAGGAACCACTAATATTCATTAAACGTTTACAATTGGTGATCTGATGTCTTTTAAAGGTACGGGACACTATGTGTTCGTGAAAATCCTGGCTGTCTTTTCCTTGCTACAAACCGTGATGCTGTTACTCATCTTACAGATGCACAAGAATGGGCAGGTTTAACACCTCCCCTATATCTTTTTATCAATTTAACAAAAATAGCTGTTACAATACATTTTCATAAATTGTTTGTTTAATAGAAAATGGGATCTTCAAATTGCAAACTTAAGATAATCAGCTATAGGTTTTATTGGCTGAAGAATTTACTAAAGTTGTTGTTGCTGTTTCATAAGATCATCTGTTGTGTCACAAGTTTTAGTAGTGCTAAAACTATATATCTGTATATAGGTGGCAATTAACCAATTCACTTATAAGGGTCGACATGACTTCTATGTTATCTCTATTGGGTCAAATGGGTAAAATTTATAAATAAGTTAAAAAGAAAGGGGTCAAATGGATCAAAGGAGTCGAAAGTCGCCCAAAGTGTATTTTTAATGCAAAAGACCTGTTACTGTATTCAAAAACTAGATTATTGTTGAAATAAATATAATTTTTGGTATCATATTTGGCACGCTAGTTATACATAAAGAGACAGAAGTGTAATGTGGTGTGGTTTCAGGTGGTGGTTCTATGGTGGGTGCTCTAGTTGGATCTACTCAACGTGAACCACTTACTGTCGGGAAACCTTCAACTTTCATGATGGACTACTTGGCAGACAAGTAAGATGCTTCTTTTCCTTCATTTGCTTTGGCTTTTGATTTTATGATCAATATCACAGCAATTTCAACCCATTTGCTTTTGAATGGTTTGACTTTTTTTCTTTCTTTTTATTTCAAATGGGTCAATAAAACAGATTAATAAAACAGGGAAGAGGTTTAAAAGTCGCCAATGTGTATGCATACAAGTATCCAACCTCCTAAATCACTTACTTAATATATCTAGATTGTTATTGTAATAATATAGTTTTTGTATATTTAAAATAATTCTTGAAAATTGGAGAAAATGTGGTTACGTGACCATTAACTTTTAGCAAACTGTTAAAGACATAAGACATATGCATCTTTTGTACTCTCGACATCTTATTTTAGTGTTTTATCCAATTATCCATCTCATTAAAATATCCCACTATCACCGATACAAACAAATTTATGGTATCATTTAAGGTCTAGAAGATGTATTTCGTCTATTTACTTTAGATGGTAAGACCTTTCTTTTTTTTTTTAACTATATACAAACTCAAGCGTTGCAAATTTCATGGGATGGAATTACCAACTTTTTCTATACATGTGCTGTTAAAGTTCGACTGTTAAAAGGTCAAATTTTGACTAGTTTATATTATGAAGAAATTAAACTCAACTTTTGCAAATAAATTATTCATCAAATCTCTGACCCTGTCCATCAACTACAGATTTGGCATCACCAAATCACAGATATGCATGGTTGGTGACAGATTAGACACCGATATTCTTTTCGGGCAAAATGGAGGATGCAAAACGCTCCTTGTTCTCTCAGGTGATAATCATATTTACTTTTCATTATGCAGGAGGGAATGAGTGATTTGAGGTTCTACGCGTTAAAAACCTAAAATCCACTTTACTTGACCTACTCATAAGTATAAGTTAAAATAGTCACTACTAACACTTTTTTTTTTTTATCATTTTGTATGATAAATATATAGGTGTAACAAGTCTTTCGATGCTTCAAAGTCCGAACAACTCTATACAACCAGATTTTTACACAAACAAGATCTCCGATTTTCTTTCTCTAAAAGCTGCGGCTGTGTAACAAGTTTGTAGCTCGTCTTTCATTGCTCCTATAAGAGAGTTATTACTATATTCTTTTGTATTATATAAAAATATAATTGTGCATATTTCATGTTTCCTTGATATCATGATTCTGCAGTCATGGATCATGATAAAATCTTATATGCCCAGAAAGAGAAATATTCATAAAATTTTGTCTGGATTTTGTAGCCCTTTGGTTAACAAATGGGTTGGATAACGGGTCAAAATAAGTTTTGTTAATGTTACATGCTAAAAACATTCAATGTGGTGGTAAATATTGCCTCTTCTTTCTTTCTACAGAAAGTGAAACAAAATCAAAACATATGAGTAATTTTTATAAACATTAATCATCAATTTTTTTTAATCGGCTTTGGTTTTCCGAAAACACAAATATTGTAAAACACTTCTTAGAAGTACAAGCTTTACTTAAAAATACCAAATATAAAGGCACAAACAGAAGAAAAACTGATATATGATAGAGTTCATTTTATACAACTTTTTGCATATAAGTTCAGATAGATTGATTAGTTCCACGGCATCTATACATCCCACCATCTTAATGTGGTGAATCATATGGTGAAAGGCGCTTTATTTTCTATATGAATACAACATCCAAGTACACTTTCACAAGCATAATCATCCTTCCAAACACGATACCAAATGTATATTTGTCTAAAAATGTCCAAATTGTCTATAAAATACATTAAATACGGTTAAACATATATACAAACAACATTCAAATATAAAAGTAAACTCTTTCTTCTTGACCTATGTTTTTTTTTTCTTTCTTTTTTTCTTTCATTAAAACAACAGGGATGGATAATATTCCTATAATTTATCGTCGTTGCTGGCACATTTGGCACACGGTAGCTGATTTGGCATTAGCAAATGTACAATGCTCACATGACCAATGAGCGGAATCGTCTATGGTTCTTGAACCACTTGATTTGGCTGTTGATGCAGTTCCTTTGGTTCTACTGGTTCGGCTCTTGCTACTACCGGCTCCTAAGCGGGACCCACCGGTTCGGCTGGTTGCACCATGGGCGTCCACATCTGACAAACCGTTCTCTAGAGCCCGAACTAGATTCTCAAAGTAATTACGGGTCACACTAAAGTTAAACAAGTTGCACAAAGAGAAGTGGTTAGTACTAAATACTGCAACAAATACAAACCTAATTTGAGATTTTCTGTTCTTGGTGATACATACGAAACTTATAGTTGAAAATGGTCAGTTATAGTTGAAAGTACCTGGTCAGTCCAGCTAATTTCATACGGAACTCATTAAAGTCCTTTGATGGACCTTCAGAATTAAGATAAATTTGAAGTTCCTTCTCTGCACATTGATGAAGTCGTTCCAACCCAGATTCTGCCTCACCTGAATAAAAGTAAAAAATAACAAGATTGTGTTTAAAAAAGATCCCTATTTTATAAATGAGTTTTAATAGCTCATGGCACATGGGGTACCTTGCAAGTACTCAAAGAACTGTCGTTTGGCTTGATCCAGCTCAGGCAAATAATATCCATAAGCATATGTCCACTTTAGTACCCGTCTACATTCAACTATCTACAAAATGATATTCATAAGAAGAAATGTATTGTAAAATAAGTATTTTGTTGATATTTATTAGAAAGCAACGATTAAAGGAAAATAATCTGTCACCTGTAGCCAGGCCTCTGTTATGAACTTAAGCTGTGATTCAGGCTGGGATTGCTTGTCACTTAACTTCTCAAGCTACATGATTTGAGTAAATACGTTTAAATATATATATATATATATATATATATATATATATATATATATATATGTGTATTTAGAGGTGAAAAAAATGTTTGGATGAGATTGGGTAACGGGTCAAATCTGGTAACCTTTCGTAAAGGGCCTCATATGAAATAAAAATGATTTAGGAGGTTTTATACAATAAAAGTTTACTTTGGAGACTTTTGACATGTTTGATCGGATTCACTCATTTGTTTACTCATTCTATCCATTTTGAAGATGGTTGATTTTTTATGGTAATAAATGCAACATTAAGAGATCACATAAAAACTTCCTTACATGTACGTTCTGCATTTGCTGAAGATCTGCGAGAGCCTTTTGTCTAGACTGCAGAACGGAAACCAATTTTAAAGAACTGGTAATATACTAAAAACAATATACATGGCAATGTACAATATAATCATCTAAACGACGTGAATATAAATAATCACAGGAAATTAACTGGAACTAATCTCTAGTAACAGCAAAAGTGGGTGGGACAGGCGGGATGAGTACCGCAAAGAGGTACAGGCAAAACAGGTCATTATTGTCTACTTATATGAAAAAACATAATATTGGAACATACTTTTTGTAAAATGACAGATTTACTCTTTGACCGCTTATTAAATGTTTTCTTTCAGTTTTGTAAAATCAAATTTGATTTAAAAATTATATCATTTCAAAATAATGTAACATTTTTAACAGATGATTAAGCTTTTCTGCAAAATATCCTTTGGGAGACTTTCGACTCATTTTCCATTTGACACATTACCTTTTTAACTAGTTTTTTATTTTACCCATTCAACCCGATATACAACAGAACTAAATAAGCCCATTCATAAGTAAATGGGTCGAAAGGCGGCTTCAAATATTCTCCAACACCAATTCCTTAGACTAGCAGAACTACAGAAGTACCATTGACAGTATCATCTCAAAGTGAGGATGAAACTCACTGATTGGTTTGTAGCCCATCTTTCATAGTAATGGGTGTATCTTTCTAAGGAGTTTTTTGCCATCTCCCTCCGCTTCTCCGTGTCATCATACTGTAGGCAACAAACATGATATGCATTTTTCAATAAGTTAATCCCAATAATATCCCTCATTGTAAAACATCTCTTTAATCTTAAATTAGCATACCGCTCCCTCTTGTTTCGCTGCCTCGTAACGGTTGCAAGCATAAAAACCACCTGTTCTTTCACCATGATCAGACCATGCACCAAGGCAAAGCCTGAAAAAAAAATATCACATACAAAATCCGTCAACTTGTTTTTAGAGAAAGAATAACATGTAATAATGTGTTATATTATCCATGATATCATAAATTGGTTGAAAATGTGCAACTAACTTACCAGCAAAACTCGAATTTGCAAGGCGGCGTACAAGTAATATGCATGCATCCTTGGTTCTTCTCAATTGGCCGCTTGCACTTGGGACATGGTTTTGAATTAGCTAATATCCTGAAAAATTAATCAAGATATAAAATATGCAGACCTACAACATATAATATTATGCGGAAACAGATGCACATATAGGTAAAATAAATATAGGATAAAGTAAGTTATATAATTGAATACCAGTTCATGTTTTCAGACTCTGCACTGTTCTTCATAATCCATTTTGCCACTGTATCACAATCAACTGGGCGGTGAGCTTCTTCAGTACACTGTCAAATTATGTCAACAGTAACAAGCACCTAACTTGGTTAATACAGTATATATAATCATATAATATTAACCCGGAGTATAAAATTGTATTTAATAAATGAAACATACATTCCAGCAAAAGCTATAAGAGCAACCACATGTAACATCAAAGGTTCCACCACCAACAATGAAGTCCACGGCATAATCACAACCAGGAGCAGGACACCATTTTGTCTAAAAAATAAAAGAGAACGGTGGTTAATCACAGTGTTGTAAAAATCGGATTCCAAGGCCGCCTAGGCGGCGCCTAGGCGCTAGGCGGCCACCAACCGCCTCGTGTTTCACCAAATCGGTCATATTACAAGGTTTGGTCAAAAAACGGTCAACGAACCGCCTAGGCGGGTAAAATCGGCCTAGGCGGGTCAAATCGGGTCAAAAATCGGGTCAAATCGGTCAACAAAAAAAAGTCAAAAAAAAAGTCAACGCTTTTTAAGTTCCAGATCTAGGGTTTTATGACCATATTCACAGCCGTTTTTTCACATAGTTACCTTTTTACAACATGTAGAACACTCTCTCTTCATTTTCGATCTCAAAACAACAAATTGTTTAAAGATTCAAAGGTATATTCTTGATTTAAATAAAACCCTCTTTTAATTTCAGAATTTAACTTCAATCTGATTGATGTCTAATTTTTAACGTTTAATTTTTAATGTTTAACATCTGAACTTGCAAGTGAATTTGAAGTATTTTGTTATGTTATACATAGTATTTATAATATTTGTATATAAAAAGTCAATCCGCCTAGGCACCGCCTAGGCGCCCCGCCCCCTAGGCGGATTCCGAGCTCCAAGGTGGTCGACCGCCTAGCTACCGCCTAGCGTTTTTTACAACATTGGTTAATCATAACAATCGAAGAATATTTAATGAATGATATCAAATATTTATTTTACCCTTAGCTAATTAGTTTTGTTGTAACTACAACTGGTATGAACTGAATATTATACCAGTGTATTCAACCGACCAACATCTAAAGCTGATTATTGGCTTATTGCTACTCAATTATCCAAAACCGATTATTATATCTCTTTATCCAAAAATTAAAACTGATTATTGTGAAGTCTCCACAATAACCAGATATTCAATTGCAATACCAAACACCCGCAGAATCATGAAGACTATTCTATTCAGAAAAATAATTATTTACCACAAAAATACCTTTCTATTATCTTCGACAAATGATCTAAGAAAGTAACGGTGATACTTCTCTCTATCATCATGTTTGGTTAAAGAAACAATCATGTCTTGACCAACAGCTGCACCACAAGATGGATCGGGACATCGCAGCATCAAGCATCCAGGGCCATCATTAATCGAAGTGGTAATGTATCCTGCATTAAGTCATTGCAAAATTATATTATTCAAGAAGAATGCCGTTTAGCTTATGTAAGCAACTACTATCAATAACAATGATTGAAGTAGTGAGAGAAGATTGCTATTGTTAACATATGTGCACATATACATGTACTTCGGATAGTGTCTTTGAAGAAACTAGTTTGTCACCACATACCCTGCCAACAAGTCACACAAAAAGGATGACCACAAGCAGCAGAACGCATACTGTCAAAGGGATAGACTTCAAAGCAAATCCCACATGTTAACTGCCAGAAATGAGTGGATCATTATTATGAGTCACTAAAAACAAAATACAGTAATAGGTATAGCTTTCTATATTACTGTATGTAAAAGTAGCAATTTGGACCCAGTCACTCATCAATGGGTCGAGTGAGGTTACATTTTATCAGTAACAGGTCAAGCAGGAAAACTCAAAAAACCTAGCTATAAAGGAAACAGGTCGAACAGGTTGAAAGTTGCTCCAATCGTATTTTCAATGCATACATGATACAACCTTCCATACAGTACTGTTAAAAGTATTAGGTTAATATTAAAATAATGTAAATATATGCAATCATAAGTCGAATGATCAACCCAGCCCGGCCACCTAAACCTCTACAAAACTACTTGTTTAAACAGGTTAGCTACACCCTCCCCTTGCCGATTTTGTCAATAACATTATGGGAAGAAAATTAAAACCATGAATAATTACCTCTTTGGCATTGGGAACTGCACGTGGTTCCTCTAATAACCCCACAGTTTTGCGAACCTTTTCTTCATCGGCAAACCATTCATCATTCACTTTGCTGACACTCCTGCAGGTTCAAAATATTGAAATGAAATCAGCAAATTGGCAGAGCATTCCTGTTACTACCTAGAATATTGAGGGCAACAAACAATGACTATATAACCCTCGGCTACACGGTCTACAAATTGACAGAGCATTCTTTTTAGTAGATGATAATGTTGCATAACAGAGTTTACAATTATGCAACGGTTTTGTTTATAATACCGGAAGGGCATGTGTATAATGGAGATATAATAACAACAGATTACCAGTTATAATGGCGAAGTAATATGGCAGCTGCATTACTCGAAATGGAAAGTATAGAAGATATCTTCTTAATGTCATCCTCTTGGCGTCTATGAATATCAGCTTCATTCAATATGGTATAGTCTTGCTGAGAAAACAAAAAAGCCATCAACACCTGAAGTAATGCTTAATCTAATACGAAACATATCAGCGACTACATGCAAGGTCTCAGCACTGATGTAGCTTTTATGAATTTTATTTTCGAATCATGTGAGGTAACCAAACACAACCTTTGAGCAATACTAAGGTTCTAATTTCAACATTAATACAGACGATTAAATAAGTACACACACTTTTCAGAAACAAAGAAAAATCAGTTTTTTACTTCATAACTGTATGACCTATTGCAACCAACCAACCACGAACGGTAAACATATTGTTATATACATCTAAATTTTAGCCTCTGACACGCTAATAACTAACTGTATTCAACTATTACTTAATTTACCAAAATCAAATACGATATACCGATTCCAGAATAACATCAGTACAAATAACCTCATCTAAAATTCACAGTTCTTATAATATCATCACCAATTATCGAAAACTAAAGCATCTCGTAAATTTCATTTCATACAATACATAAAACATATATCATAAATCAATAGGAGTTAACAAATTCAAAGCTAAAATCTCAAAAGTTATGTATAAAAATATATATACCTGAGTGCGATGCGAAATCGGATCATCGGAATCATCAGAATCATTATCAAAGTCATAATCAGCAGCAACAGCATCATCTGAATCAATCGCAGTTTCTCCACTATAGAAATCATCATCGACAGATTCAGCATCATGCATATCATCTTCCCAATCCATTTCTCAATCCGAATTAACGTTTATTCAAATTTACAAACCCTAATTTGAAACCCTAGGTATACAAAACCTAATTCAATTTACAATTACAATATCACAATAAATTAACAAACGATAGATGATGATGATGATGATGAATAATTAGGAATTAAATTAAAAATTTAACAATTAGATACAGATTCTGTATCTATATATATAGATATATATCTCTGTATCTATATATATGTGTGTGTGTGAGTTTTATTATAAATAGGCCGGAGATTGCGATAATTGAGAGAGAAGGGGGAGGAAAAGAATATTTTTTATTTTGCTTTTTAATTTATCTGTGTGTGTGATGAAATGGGGTGCCGGTGCATTCTGCATAGACACTTCAACCAATTGAGGTGGTGTGAAATTACTTTTCTACCCTTGAGAGAAAGTTTTGAGATTGCTTAAGAAAAAATTACAATTTTTAAGACAATATCAAACAACACTATTGATCACTATCATTTAAGATATTAGCGAATAACATGTGTTTGAATCATGTCTTGTTTCAAAAGGTTGTTATCCAACAATGTCAATCGGAATACAAACCATGACTCGGGTCTTATTAGATACATTACATACGGGAAACAAAAGAAAACCAATTAACCAACTCAATTAGGCTGTTGAATATCACTTTAGAGTTGCACCAACTGTCAAACCCGAACCTTTGAACTTGTTGAGGGTGATTTGATTGATTCGGTCAATCATATCCCTTGTCAAATGACTTTTCCAATCACCTACTTCGCCTAGACGGAAAAGAAACCGATTCTCAACCACGTAATTTTTCACACGAGTAACCCCCTGTCTTGTTTATCTCCAGGTTCTTCAAATTTTGAAAACTACAAAACTTTACAAGCATTTCCACCACCCCATTCTCTTCTTCCTCTAAAGAAATCGGCACTGCCATAAAGTCCGCCAACTTCTTTACATGGACCGCGGTACACTCTTCATCTCCTCATACTTGAAAAACATTGTCTTATCCGGATATTCAATACTTGCTTTCCAAAATCCTAAAAGATGATCCCAATATGACCCATACTCCCATACACCTTCACAAAAAGACTCAAAAACTTGATAAAACGATATTAGAGGTAATTCTTTAGGTCTCAGGGGTTGCATGAAATGCCACATTGAGATCAACACGTCTTTTGGATCCCTACGCACATAAACAAACTTGCACCCTGAAGAAGGATCCATGACAAAGGAAAGGAAACAAAGGATGTGCCAAATGGGTCGCAAAGAGGCGAAGGGAAGGGACGACATCCAAATTGACAATCGAGGAGTCTTGGGATATGTAAAGATCAATCGTTGGAAAACATTCTTGTTCCTTGACGAAGTAAAAGGTTGCCACAAAAATCAAAGCGAGATCGGTTAAGGGTGAAGAACATAAGGGCCTTAAACCAAGTGGTGCCACTTTTTGAGACAGAACATAAGAAGATATCACTAGACCGATTCTTGAATTTATTTTGCATCAACATGGCTCCCAATTCGGCATTAGAAGGCAACCACGGGCCTTGGTGTAAAAACAAATCTCCCCCCAAGTATGCACCGGCTTTTGGAACCTCGGTTATAACTCGAGCATGTTGTTTGTGAATCCTTTCTTGATCTTCTCTTTCACTTGACATGATTAATCTATGACACTAGTATATAATGTGTCCTATATATCAATTTGTAAAGTAACAAACGCACTTCACCTCCTAATTTATTTTCTTTCATGTTTTTAAATACACATATTCTCTAGGTTATTTCGAAAATCTTATTTAATCTAATTAATTATTTGTAATAATAGTATATTAACAAAAACCGTCTTGCTTTTTAAATCTTATGGTCATTTATAATTCAAAATTTTTCCCATTTATTGTCTCTCCAGTTTAAACGTACGTTTACTCCCGCTCTAATTGCATTAGATGATTGATTCTCGGACATAGCTTATATGCCACCCTCTCAAACTATCGTCGTTGTACTTCATCCAATCTAGTTTTTACGGTTTAAACCCAGCCTGGTCATTGTGTTTAACCATAACTCCTAAACAGCTTGCACTTAATTGATGTCGCCCACCCCATTTGCTTCGTAATAAAATTCCAAAGAAAATCATACCTAAATCGCAACAGATGGCCTAATGACGCGTTGTAACAAGTCGCGGGTTCAGATCTAATAAGAAAAGAAGAAAAAAAACGACTTAATATTTTGCTTATAACTCTTCCAAACCCTTTGCAGTTAGATGGCGACATCAGTGGCTGGGATTGTACTCTTTACGATCCCCATATTCATTTAAATTTCAAATTTTTGAATCTCATTCACAGTTCGAGAATAACCTAAGATATAACAGAAGCTACAGGTGCTTTACAAGAAAATTTCAAGTTAAACTTATCTATTTCTTCTTTCATCCATAGTTTATCCGTTAACTATTGTGTATAGTTTACAAACAAACAATTGAAAAATTGTTATCAAGATTATACGGACCTCTATCCTATCCATCGATTAGAGAGGTGGTAAGACGTTGGATATGCCAACTCCTATTATACCCGGCATTATTGTCTTTTCGTCTTGTAGAAAACATACGCCAACAATAACGGGATCGAGAAGCTATAAAATGGAAAATGAACTAATGGGTTCATCTCATAAGCTTGCATAAGAGCCCAACAGTTCTGCATCCATAAAACAAACACAAAAAGACATAAGCTTAATAACAATGGTGAGACAGTTATAAAACCAAAATACAGGCAACTTAAGGGAAGTTCCGAGTATCTAACGAAAATTGTAGTATTTCATTACACTAATGACACACAAAATTGTTCTAATTGTTACGCCACAGTTGAAGTATAAGAAAATTGAAGAGTAAATCACATAAATGGTCGTACATATTACATAATGGTTTTCGTCCCACAAGTTTGTTTATTACATGGATCTTCCCTAGATAAACTTGTACGCGGATTTTTGGGTTACAAGTTGGTCAATTTTACCAGCAATCAGTGTTACAAGTTTCAATTTTAGGGACGATATGTATAATAAACAAAGTCTTGGGACGATCACTCAAAATTAAGTTTTGGACATTTACTAATAATTTAACTGTAGGTAACATTATAAAAGTGTTCATTTATTTCGTACCGAGTGTGTTCCATTAAAAAACTGCAGCAAATTCTTTTTCAGAAACTTTTTTTATGTTAAAAGCAGATATATTTGCCCACTAACATAATTAAAGATATTTGCCCATAAGGCTCCTCTATTTTGACTTTTATCAAAGGGTATTTTAAACATTTCACAAATAACCAAAGTTGCAAATTTTAATGGAAATGACTACGAGGGAGTATTTGAACTCTGAAGATATTTCCTTACGGTGTCAATTTCAACGCATTTACTTATGACCTGAACTCATTTTGACCAGTTACCTAAACCACCCAACCCGATTAATTTGCCATCTCAATTATACATGTATAGTATAGCTATTTTCCTATAGCAGTGTTACCGATTAAATAATGCTTACCTTAAAATGCTTCCAACAAACTGCCAGAGAGAAAATAACAAGTATACCCCGAGCCCATTTCCGCAACTGCTTTAAAATGGGGATACTTATATGATTACTCGACTTCAATCTTCCATCAGATACACCATAATCATCTCTTTTCTTTCCCGAACGTGAATGAAAATGATCCTGATATACAGCTTTCTCAGCAGCTACTGCTCCAATTATAAGAACCGCCGGTAATACCACAAAATAAAGATGCGGAATAACAATTACCATTACATCAGGGAATCCAATAAACTCTAGCTTTCGCAAATCGTTAAAATCCACCACCCATCCTTTATATGTCATATATCCCCTCTCACTATTTTCAGTGAAAACTTGACCTAAAAGCCATGGACATAATATAAGGTAAAGCAAGTATACTGACATCATTTTCCACATATACGGGACGTTGTCTACCTCAGCAAAAACCCATGTCAAACCATTTAGAATGCCTTTATTCGCAATGAAAAACTTATAAGTGTATTGCTTTTTCCAGAAAGACATGATGATTTTTGGTAGAAGAAGAAGTGTGAACATAAGAAAATAAAATGACCAAAAAACCGGGTAGTATAGTTCCGACCATTGACATCCCATGATGAAAAATTCTTTCCATGTCCATGAAATATCACCACGAACACTGTTTAGTGAAAAAGGCATCAAATCAGTTGAAGTTATCTCATCGTTGATATCAATTGCCTCGATTTGTAACCAATATCTATTGGGAGGTGGATCTAAAAAAGCTTTTGTGTTCCATGGGACAGTGTATAGGTTATCGTTTTTACTCATGGAAGTTTCTAGAACCATATAGAGATCTCCACGGCTCGAATCGTATATTTTCGCATTAACAGATGCAATTATTGTTGAAGAAAAAACTAGGGCTTTGATATGTGATGTGTCCTCCATTGATTCACATTTGTATTTGTCCAAATTATTTGTTGACATATATCGGGAATCCAATGGATATGTAGGCACAATCAACGTTTTTTTGACTCCCATTTTCAAATCCGTGTCGATAAATGAGATACGGCCTTTATCTATGGCCATAATCCGTATAGCTCGGTTTTTCCTCCAATCGGGCATTTCCAACTCCCAAAATTCATCACTTTTTTTAGCTCCACTTGGACAATTTATACTGCTCGATAAAGCTTTTTGATGTATATTAAGTTGGAAAAGGTTGTGAGAGCGAGAGTGTACAGTTTCATGGTGTCGTTTCAAATTCTTGCCAAATTTTGAATGAAGATGCCCACAAAGGTAAGCGGTTACGGAGTTTTTAAGGAAAATATCTTTTAGGGTTGTTTTAGAAGGTGAAGGTGTGGAGAATGAAAGTGGGAAATGTCCGAAGGTAATTTTGGTTGTAGGTTTTGCTGACATGGCATCCCATTGCGAGAGATGCGAGTTTAATTCGGTTAAAAGTTGGTCAGTGGGATGCCCAAAGAGATTTGTGGGTCCGCGTAAGCCGTTAGGGGTAGCGCTGTCGAGTGAAACAAACAGAAGATTCCGGTTGCTAGTCTGAGTGATGAAATGTTAATCCATAAATTAAATCCAACATTACGCGATTATGCAATAAAGGAGTTTGGGAAGAAAAACTAACCTGAAGAGTAACACTATTGACCGATTGACTTCTTCCTAACTGCCCAGTGATGCTATGATTTGAAAAAAAATCAAATTCACCACCCATGGCTGGAACACCAAAGTTATCGTGATTTCCTCTAAGATCATAAAATATATTTTTATCAAGACCGCTCATCGATATAACATTGTCCATCGTCTTTTGGTATTCTATCCACTCTTCTTCATTCTGCTTCATTATTAAATGATCCTTGCTTTTACCATCTGGTAAGAGTTATATACATCATTAGCTTTATACAATTCTTGAATCAATGTGAAAATCACATCCAAACACCCAGCCACCCCGGTAGTATGTATAAGTATAACTAATTAATCACATGAAAAAGAGTAGAAATGTATATCCACATAAGCTCTTGGTTTCACTATTATAATGTTTAAAAAAAACATGAAAAGGATGTGCATAGTTAGCAAGTGTGTAATAACATGATTCCATGAAGAACACGGAAAGCTACCAAAACTAGTGCTTTAACAAATTCGGGGAGTACCAAAGGGTAATTTGGAAGATACCCTTGATCCCCATACCACATTCCAATGGTATGCGTCCGCCCCATCCCGCAAGGAGCATCAACGCCGAGCAAAACACCTTCTGATACCTCACATGTGCCGGGGTGCGAACCCCTAACTTTTTGGTTTCAACACCGTGTGGTCAGAGTTTCATTGGTGACAGGTGGCCACGAGGGTGTTAGTGTCGGGGTTCGAACCTAAGATCTCCTTGCTAGGATACCGATTTCTTACTGCTTGGCCACGTACGCCAATGTCCTTCTTTCAAGTTACCACTTAACCATTTAGAAAGCTAATAAGTTCTTATCACAGATAAGTTAAGTCATTTTCATAATATATCATATATTTAGTATTCAAATCGTTATAATCCTTCCAAATCTAAGCTACGATTTTAATATACGGTTGTATACCTACAAGGTTCTACCCGCAGATAAGAACAAAGAACTATTCACTCAATGCACAAAATTCTCAAACTACATCAGTGTAATCACTTTTCTAATTCCAAATCATTTGTAAACGAATACGAAAAGTCGAAAACGACAGTAAACAACTAATTAGCATTAAAAAAATGAGAAATTATACCAGTGAGATCACCAGTGATGATCACAAGTGAAGGATTAATCATCAAAAGCATAGAACTAACAATTTTTTGGAAATCTGAAGCTCGATCAGGATAATGAACACTAAAATGGAGATCAGATAACTGAACGATCCATACGACGTCGTTTTCAGATTTCAATTCTATAATTGTTTTGTTTTTATCTCTATAATTACTATCGCTACTGCTACAATTATGGAATGATAATAATAAGATTGATAGAATGGTAAAACGGATCATTTTGGTGAATTTTGGTTGTTTCATTGTTCTCCGGTGGTGTGATTTTCCGTTCTAGGGTTTCATGGTGGTTTTTGAAGATTCAATTGGATGAACAATTTGGTTCGGTTCGGGTCAGGTCAAGTCGAGTTGGATCATCGAAGTCAGTAAAAAACCGTTTTTTTTACGTAATTTACTCATATTTTTATGAAGCTCGAATCCAAACTCATATTTTTCAAGGTTAAGAGCTTGAACTTGATAATAACTTAACTTGAACGAATCGAGCTCGGTTCAAACTCTGGTTACTCAATAAAAACTCGATACGTCTAGAGTTCTTAACATCATGATTTACTTTATTAAATTTAAATCATCCATTTAATAAAGTTTTCATATATATTTTGTCGATATTGTAATAAACGAGACATGAATCTTTTTATAATTACACCGGATGTAAGTCACAAGGAAGTGTATATCGATGGACATCTAAAACGAAATGAAAGCATGAAAAAAAAATAGAAAACAACAATTTCTTTTAAGAAAACGCGGGAGGAAAAAACGACATGGTGGTGATGGTTATGACTAAATAGTTGAAGGCAAGAGTTACCATATAAATAATAAAACTGGATATGGATGATGATATTATTCGAATACTATAAACAATTACAAGACGTATATAATAACTATATATAGCAAGAACACTATTGTAACACCACAAAAGCTCGAAAAGTGTTGGTAGAAAAAAAATTGGTGACTTAATTGTAGGGGTAGCAATTTAAGTCGGATTCGGATTAGCAGATTGAAATTACTGAATCTAAGCCACCAACGTAATTAGGTTGTCGTACTCAAACTCAACCCGAACCTCAATACATGATGCTAAAACGATCCATATTCAACATCGAGATCCCTCTTCATCTCTCCATATTCGAAAAGCAATATCTTTATATAAGATTCAATTCTCCCTCTCACTCTCTCCAAAACCTTAAAACATGGTGCTAATAAGGTCCATACTCAAACACCATGACATACAAAAAAATACCGTAAGTTATTTTTTCTTGAAATCTAAAATAAAAAGTAAATTTGTGATCGTTGCATAATAAAAGAGGTGTTATATAACTTAATTAGCTTACTTCTAATAAAACAAACTTCTATTTACAAATGAAACTCTTACAAAGTTTCTTTTGTCACTTCAAACCCTCAATCAAAAACGGACCCTTAAACCTTTGCAGAATTGCAGGCCATAGACCATGGTGTCGAAAGAAACCGGTTCCTCCGCAACCCGTCCGATCATAATAATATAATTTACTTCAAGTTTTATTATTATTTTTATTTATGGGTTTATTTTAAGCTTTTGAAATATGGGTGTTAATTGAACCAGAAAATGAGGTATTAATTTGTTAAAAGTATTTAGTCAACATTATTTTTCTTTGACTTATTTTCTATGTCCTAATAGAACACACGGAGTGGAGGATTTTTCGTTTGTTGTGGGATTTAGAACGAGACCCCCTCGTTATTACACCGCCCCCACTCGTTGTGGGGCTCGTTCTCACTTTGATTTTCGTGGTAACGAGTCGTTGTTATTTTTTTATTTTTATTTTTCTTTTCTAACGGACAAAAATTAAATGTTGAAAAACCTCATTATTGCACCAACGGTTATAATTTGGCCCGTTACATATTATTTTTTTTTTATTGTTTTTTTTACCCACAATTTCACCTATAAATACATCACCATTTTAACCAAAAAATCACAAAATTTCTCAGTCTCATTCTATCTTTATATCTATAATCTCATATGACATACACTTTCTAATCGTAAAAATGTATTCGATGCCCGAGTTTGTGTACAAAAAAGGTGGCATGGTTCACGTCCGAGTTGGCTAATAGTAATTGTCAAAGTAAACAAACACTAGCTGCAAGAACAAGTTCAACCTAATCCGATGATGGCAGAAAAAAAGACAACTTCTCTTACGTTTGGTTTCTGACGGTTCAATTTGAAACAACCGCCTTTAACCGAATCCCAAGCCGATTTTACGTGATTTCCGCCCCTCCAACTGTTTTTCAATTGGAGGGGCGGATATCACTTTGAATCGGCTTGGCATTCGGTTAAAGACGGTTGTTTCAGATGAATCGTCTAGAACCAAAATGTAAGACAACTTGTATTTTTCTACCATCATCGGATCAGGTTGAACTTGTTCTTGCAGCTAGTGTTTATTTACTTTGGAAATTATTATTACGCTACTTGGACGTGGACCATGTCACCTTATTTGCCCACAAACTCGTGACCTACATTTCGACACTTTCGGATACCTATCGACAACGTTAGCTTTTTTTGATGTATTTGTATTTTTTTTTTAATTATTGTATTGTATTTTTTTTTATTGTTTTGTATTTTTATTTTAATTATTGTACTTTTGTTTTTTATTATAATAAAATCTTATATTTATCTTATTTAAATGTTTTAAGAAAAAAAAAACAAATTGGGCCCACAACTCTCACAATCACCTACAATCCTCGTTATCGTACCACCCAAAATCTCATAATCATGATTTTCACTGTCACGTCAGCAAAAGTAATCCCAGAATCGTGATTATCACTCTGGATGCTCTTATAATTTGCTTTTTAGAATGGGAGAGAACCACAACTACGTCCATGTCTAAAAAACCATCTATTGTACACCGACAATATAATGTACATGAGCGTTTTTGAGGCACCAAGTATTTAACCCATAGAGTCCTCGCTATATTTATTGAGTTCGTCTTAAGTCTGTTCTTACGGTTTATTTTGTTTGGTTTTGTATTTCTCTTATATTTTAATCAAATACGGAGTAAGCACTTACTACTTTTTAGAATCTATATGCTTGAGTAAATAAATTACATTTTTATTATGATTTTTGAATTCGTCAAGGCCAGTTAAGGTGTTTCACAATCAACACCTAAAAGTATTTATGTTGACAAGTACTCGTTGCATTTTAAGTTGATGTATGTCGAATTAAAGGTCGATGCATCCTGATGTTTCAATTATTTGATCCTCTTGTCCTCACCCTAGGAATATAATGAAGTTACATAATCACGGGTTTTGACTTTATATATATATGCTCGTTGGTTGTTTCGGGTCAAATTATATCATAGAACTATATTCTTGATGGCACGGATCAACCTTTTTAATTAACACCGTGTATTTGGCCAATGTGAAAAATGATTAAATGCTTTTACAAGCTCCTATTTACTAATAATTTGGTTGCATATGTGATTATATGGGACGTGAGTTTCTGGGAAGAAATTTTTGAAACTAAAACCAATTAGCAATAACCTCTACATAAGACAAGTGTGACGAGGAAGTCATGTAAAAGGTATCATATGATGATCATTTTAAGTTTATTATTTTCAATTATCCAGGTCATCGTAAGAATTTTTATTTTACATAATACAATAGACAAAACATATTTTTAATTATCCATGTCAGCGTGAGAATTTTTATTTTATATAATACATTGTTGTATTATAAATGTCACAAAAATCAAGTTCGACCCGGTTTTGACCTTAATTGTTGGACACGGTTTTAACCCTAATTGTTGGATGTGATTTGACCCGTTTTAATTATCTGAAAGTGAATCACGACTGTCAGTAATCCAAAATCGAAATCCCCAAAATACAACACTCTAATCATTTCCAATACAACAATCAGTCTTCCCTCCTCTTGTTGAAGATGTATGGCAACTACCCATTTTGTAAGTTAAATACTCGAACAAAAAGAGAAGCTCATTCTACTGAATTCATGACTAAAGACTATGATAAGAATCAAGATATGCACAAGCACCGAATGAATCAACAAAAACATGCAAATTGAAGTAAAAAAATAACCCAACTAACTAAAAAGACACTAAAACAGTCGGAAAAAGAGGTAATATAGATAAACGAAGAAGAAACCCATAATGGACAAGCGAAAATAATAGGGAAAAACATAACACCAAAAGAATCGCTTAGAAACTAATACGAAAAGATTGCTTAACACTTAGCACAGCCGAAGTAAGAGAGGCTCGCACTTTCACTTATAAACCACATATTTTTTCAAAAAGGCTTATTAAGATCCCATTAGAACATGCCAAGACCAAAAATACACATCAGCAGGACCGTTATATCAATTAAAACACGAGGCGCTCAATTCTCCTAATGTGCCTTTCACGCTCAGGCGCCAATTAGACGCAAAATACCATCGCCTAAAGTAAGGTACCGTCTTAGTAACAAAGGTGCTTCATACTTTCATCCAACCCCAAAGGTAGTCGGGCTCCTAGGCACTGCCTTTTTAAACCAACCTAATAACTTCCTTATCAACTCAAAACATACTAAGATATCATATGCAGTCCATGAATAAAAACTTACAAAAAACCTTCTAGTTTAAACTAAACCGATGATCACCATTAGACATTAAGCTTATTGTACAAGATAACATCGTCAATGATTCTTTCATCGATTCTATCACCAATTCACCACATTCCCAAACAAGATATGCAAACCGTTAAAAGCAAATGAACCTAACAAAACAAACCGACAAGAGGAATACAATGAACCTAACAAAGCAAAGTTTTACGTCTTAAAATGTTTATTTTTTGATATCGTACTGGCCTCCAAAATTCAGTTGCCTGCCCGGCTAAACTGTCTAACCCAACACGGTTTATGATTAGTTAATTTTCAAGGTTAGATGTCAACAAACCAATACAAATCATTAATGCACCATTAGTGAGCAACGATTACCACCACGACTCATCTTTATCATAATGCCAACAACCAATATTAAGTCAAATGAACGTATCATTTAACTTAAGGGGGTGTTTGTTTCGGCTTATATAACGGGCTTATGAGCTTATGTAACTTCTGATAAGCTTATACGTAGACTTCATAAGCTCATAAGCCGGAAAAAATAAGCTTATGAGCTTATGAAAAATTATATAAGCTTGTAAGCCCATTACATAAGTCGAAATAAACACCCCCTAAGAAGTGAACCATCTCCAAGATGACCTAATGATAAGGTGTCGACACTTATAAGAGATCGGGGTTTGAACATCCCTACATAAACATCTTCGGATGACTAATGAATAATGGTTAGGCCGCATACATCATGTCCAAAAACAAAAGTTTACGTGAACATGGACCCTTCTTTACATCTATAACCTTCAATATTGATCTATTGGACAAGATCTTCAAGTATAACCGGTCATCTTCACAACCATCATGAAATTATTTAAACCCGAACCTTTGAACTTGTTGTGAGTGATCCGATCAATTCGGTCTCTCATCTCTTGGGTCAAGTGATATTCCCAATCACCTACTTCACCTCGTCGGAAAAAAGACTGATTCTCTATCATCCTATATTTCACCCGAAGAACCCCGGTCTTGTTTATTTCTAAGTTCTTTAGATTCTGAAAACTACATAACTCGCCAATCTTTTCCACCACTCCATTATTTTCTTCCTCAAAAGAAATTGGCACCTCCATGAACTCCGCCAACTTCTTCACATGAGCCTCGGGTTCTCTTTTCATCTCCTCGTACTTGAAAAATAATATCTTGTTTGGAGATTCTATACTCGCTCTCCAAAACCCTAATACGTGATCCCAATACGGCCCATACTCTGAAACACCCTCACAAAACGACTCAAATGCTTGATCAAATGATATTGAAGGTAGTTCTTTTGGTCGTAATGTTTGCATGAAGTGCCACATTGAGACCAACACATCTTTTGGATCCCTACATACGTAAACAAATTTGCACCCGGAAGTTGGATCTGTAACGGAGGAAGGAAATAAAGAATGAGCGAAATGTGAAGCGAAAAGGCGAGGAGAAGGAATGATGTTCAAATTGGTAAATGGGTAGTCTTGAGATATGTAAAGATCAATCACGGGAAAGCAGTCATGAGGTCCTTGACGAAGTAAAGGGTGGTCGGAAGAATTAAAGTGAGATCGGTTAAGGGTAGTGAACATAAGGGCCCTGAGCCAAGTGGTGCCACTCTTCATGAAAGACGATAAGAAAGATATCACTAGACCGATGCTTGAAGTGGTTTTGCATCAGCATGGCACCCAAGACGGCATCTGAATATAACCATTGGTTTTGGTATAAGAAAACATCGGCCCCCAACAATCCACCGGATTTTGGTACCTCCGAGATGAGCCGGGCATGTTGTTTATGGGTATTTTCTTGATCATCTCTTTCACTTGACATGATTATTTTGATATACACAGTACGCAATATTTCAGTCTTGCATATATCATTTATAATAAGGGACCGGAGCAGGTGATACGTCGTAATCAAACAAAGGATATATCTAAAAATAATTCAAATTATTCAATATGATAATTGTCTTCGTGTAATAATTGCTTAACAGCCCCAACTCAAACTTGTCCGGCCATCATTTTCAACGATTGATAAATATAAATCACTAGAGAAGATGAAATTACGTTTCACGATATCATCAACATTCGATCACATTCAAGAAAAGTAAATACAAAGAACATAAAACCTCGCAAGTTTCTTTAGTCTACTAAATGATTAAGTTGCAGCCACAGCTACACTTATTTAAGCAAAATACATCTGCAAACTAGTATCCAAAAGCACATAATCACTCCAGCAATTCATAATCCGATTACCTGGAATTATGCAAAAGGGGGCAACAAAGTCGGAATATGACCCAATATCCAATATCATGAAAGATATGCAAGTGTAGAGTGAGACAAAAAGGAAAAATAAAAATAAGCCGATTTAAAGTCTCCTTATGCGACACTTCTTATTTTGCTTGGGGATGAGATGCAATGAAGTCGACAGCTTGGTTAATGCAGGTAATTTTATCTGCTTCGTTGTCGGGGATTTCAAATCTAAACTCTTCTTCAAGAGCCATCACGACTTCAACTGTATCTAAACTGTCTAACCCGAGATCGTTTTGGAAGTGGGCATCTGGTGTAACCTGCAAAAAATAAATGAGGACATATGCTCAAATCTAGTGATACATAAAGCAACAAATCAAGTATGGTTTCCTGAAATGGTAAACAGGGTGAGGTTGGTAATGGGGCAAAAAGTTTCAGGTCCAACCAGGTGGTTTCGGTAACAATTAATATTTATTATCAACAGTTAGTGCCAAATACGATTACAAAACCATATTATTTTGGTAATATTCTATTTTCTAATAGAAATGATGTAGAAGGTTTTATAAATTAAGAATACAAGTTCCGCAACTATATCCATTTGACAGGTTTCTTAGCAAATTGTGTAGAATTTTACCTGTTCAGCCCGTTTGAGATAACGCCAGTTCAAATCGACTCATTCATAATAAAACAGGTCAAAACTGCGACCTATAATCATTTCTGATACAATACTATAATTTCAAAACCATATGTATTTAGGATACATGTTGGGCACATCTTTTGTCCGGTTAGGACCTGTTTCATTATTAATTAAATATAAATAGATTATACGTGTTTGACCAAATCAGAGACGAAACCTAACTCAAATCGACCCATTCATAGGTAAATGGGACAAAACTACGACCTCTAGTCATTTCCAATACAGCAATCAGCCATCCCTTCCCTCGTTTAAGAGGTATGGCAATTACCAATTTACCATCCCCTAAATCATATTAGCATATCTTTTTAAGTTACATACTCGAAAAAAAAGCGAAACTCATTCTAGTGTCTATGTGGTAAAACAATGAGGTAGCCCAATCACCAGTTAATAATAAAATTAAAACTGAACCATCTTCTGACATTAGAACAAAAGTTACAGGACACACATAACGAAAAACTATAAAAATACTGAAAAAAGCAGGATAAAAAAAATTCTAGCCCGGCATAATATATGTAACGTAAAGTCAGGGCTGCCTTTTCCTTACTGAAGAAGTAGAAATTTTTTACATAAATTCATGATTAAAGACAGATAAGAATTCAAGTTTCTTAGAAAGACATACAAAAGGGCAAATTCCACCAAATGAATCAAATAAAAGGGACTAAAATAGCTGGAGAAAGAGGTAACATAATTAAACTCAAGTGAAACCCATCATAGATGAGTATAAAGAATAAGGAAAAATAATACCAAAAAATCGCCTAGAAAGTAGCATTAGAAATTACTTAAAACTTAACAGAAAAGCCCAAATTAAGAGAGAGGTTAAAAAGCCAATTGTTGGAAGTTACAGAGAGCCCATCACGAAATCCTTCTAATTCTAACTGTTAACCAATGTTGGATGTGCCTAGAAACTACAAAGAAAGCCAAACAGATCTAAAATCAATATCTACATACGAAACAAAACTCCAAGCCACCAACACCTCGCAGCAACACTACTACAATAAATAATGATACCATTTGTACTGTAACACGTAAACCCAAAATCGTAAACCAACCTAATACCTTCCATATCAACTTACAACGTAGTGAGAAATTATAAGAAGCCAATGACTAGAGACTTACAAAAAACTACTAATCATAAACTTTTTTCACAAGTGGTACGGAACTCGTGATCACCATTACAAATTAAGCTTATTGTACAAGTGGCATCTATAATTCTTTCATCAATTCCATCACTACCTTCCGAAACAAGAGATTCAACCCCTTAAGCAACATGATAAATATAATGAAATGAAAAGCTAAAGCACCATAATATCAACCACTATATCCTTTTATCATCACGATTTCTGTATCTAACGTATCTAACGTCAACCTAAAACCTCATAAATCAACGATTAATGCTATCAGACTCTTAAACATTCTACTAAAAACAATAACAAAGGTAATGAAACTATAGTTCTCTTAAACTCACACCACTTGTCCTGACAAAAATCGCTTATCGAGATCTTTACAATAGCATATTAACTAACATTGTATCAGCTAAATAAACAATTGACTCGATTAATTAACCAACAATCAACACAACCCTTAGCAATCCAACGTATTGAACCAATGTTCCGAGCACTTATTTTTATTATACCAAACTAAAAAAAAACATATAACCTATACCCCAAATTCGCAATATATTAAATAAAGTATTTCCATAAATGTCTAAATGTAATCAGATTAATTAACAGTTAACTTAACACATTTACTAAACGAATTCGAGCTTTATATCAAAACTAATTCCACAGTTTGAAATCAAACAAATCCAGAACTAGAAGTAATTCATCATAATTACAACATCAACTCACAATATCAATAAATAAATAAAAATAAAATTAAAAAACCCTAATTAAAATTAAAATTACCTTAGACGGATCAACTTTCTGGAAATTTTTGACACAAGTAATAACTCGATCAGTAACTTCTGATTTATCGAGAAACGATCCTTTGACTGCTTCGGAGAAATGTCGCCGGAAAGCCTGGATAACCGCTCCTCCGATGAGTCTAGGGTTTTGAGATTGAAGAGATGATGGTGTTACGTTGACACGTAGGTGTTTTAGGAGTGCGATTCTTGCCGCCATTGATAAACCCTAGCTTACCGATCTGGAGAAATGTGTATGTGTGTGTGTGTGTTTTTGGTGTGTGTGTTAATGTAGCTATTTTTAGGACCATTGGATTTTGTTTAATTCTCACTTTTGACCCCTATACTTTTTCTATTTCCTTATGTTTTCAGTGTATTTGAAATAATGGTTTATGTATCAATCGTAAGGTAAACTATCAATTTTGACACATAATTTTCTAAGAATCAAAACACACCATTTTAACCAAAATATATTTTTCTTTTGTTTTTTTACATTAATTTATCTCATAAACCGTTAACCGTTAGACGAAACAAATTACAACATTGCAACCGTCTCGTTTTTATCTTCAATTAGAGCAGTGGTGTTATACTTTCGAAGACTTTTTTCTTTTTATTTTGGTGGGTATTGAAATTGTAAACCAATTCATAAAATTTTATAAAAGATAATTACTATAAAACGTATAAATTACCAAAATTTAGAAAAAATATTGAATTTTGACGATTTTTTTTTCTTCATTTTTATGACATATGTGATAGTACCCATATCACATGTGATAGTATTTTATATCATATGTGACAATTTTTGTTTTCTTTCATTTTTTTTTTTTTACAAAAATTTGATAGTATGCATATCACATGTGATAGTACGGATATCACATTTGATTGTATTATATATCATATATGATTTTATTATGTATGTAAAATTTCAAAAACTTATAAGGCAATAAAACACATGATTTCAACTTAATTGTTAATTTTAAAACACAAAAATATTATATTAGGTATATCTATATAGACCCGGAAAAAAAAATCAAAAATTGAAGATTTTTTAATTTTCCGTTTTCGGACAAATGTTGATATTCGTAAGGTACAATCACATATGATTTGAACACTAAATATGAATTTCAAAACAAAACCGCAAAAAAAAACAGGAAAAAAATTATTTTTTCGTTTTATTTATTAGTTTTTTGTTTTTTTGATGGGTCACGTGTGATAGTAGTTTTTTGTTTTTTTTTATGGGTCACATGTGATTAGTAGTTTTTTTGAACATGATATACATTCAACTAGATCCAAAAAGAAAAACGAAAAAAAATATGTCAAAGTACAAAAATCACATGTGATAAAATCATGATTTTTAAATATAAAATTTCAAAACCCATAAAAAAAACAAATTTAATACATTTACGATTTTTGAGATATTTAATGTTCGTTTATTCGTTTAATACATTTACGATTTTTGAGATATTTAATTTTTAAACAAAATTAGATTTTAAGTGGGTTTTTAAAATGAAGAGTTATAATTGAGTCTTTTTGTCTCAAAAATTTTATGGTCTTTAATTATCTCAACCCTGTACAAATAATGTGTAATTTACCGTATCATAGTAACTTACATAAATGTATATGATATTTATACGAAGTATTCGTTTAAAATTATATACATAAAAGGAGTTATCTCTAACGTCTTAAAATAAAAAATATTAAAATCCTCTTTTACGGTGGTAAAAAGACTAAAACCATAAACCCAAAATCGGCAGTAATATCGATAATGTGTTTGTTCGAGCTTATATAACGCTTATTGACATTTTCGTTTATGTTTCATAAGACTGAATTTTGCTATTTATATAAACATTTATAAGCCAAAAAAAATACGCCCTTATGAAAAGCCACTGAACCAAACAAACACCCCAAACAAACCCCAAAACAGGTGACCAAATATCAAGAATCTGAAGAAAATAAAATGTTTTCAATCATATTTTCTTGTGTAATTCTTGGCCTAATTGTTACTATATCATACAAATTTCTCACATGTGATGGTAATTACCCATTGATTTTTTCTTTTTTCAAGTTGATAAATTAATTATTTTGTGTTTTTCTTGTATAGGTGATTTCACATTGTTGTTAAAAGGAAAAGTAAAGCCTCAAAGTTTTCAAGATAAGGTAATTTTTTTTTAAGATTTTAGTAAAAAACAGTAATATTCAAAATGATAAGCAGAAATAGAGATAATTAGTTGGGGTGTCTGTTTCGGCTTATATAACGGGCTTATGAGCTTATGTAAATTTTGATAAGCTCATAAGCCCATTTTTCAGTTTATCAAGTGGAGCTTATAGTTTATTTAACCTCATAAGCTCAACTTGATAAGCTCATAAGCCGGAAAAATTGAGTTTATGAGCTTATCAAAATTTACATAAGCTCATAAGCCCCCGAAACAAACATCATGATTGGTTTTCCGATGAATGCGACTTGCCTAAGGTTTCCTCTTATCCTTGTTAGTGTGTGTGTGTTCGTGGGTTGCATACTGCACAATTGGATGTCTATGTTGCCCTAAACCGCTATACTTGTCTTTTGGACAAAAAAAAAATAGTTTTTATTTTTTATTTTTTTTTATCCTTTTATGAATATCATTTCAGTTTTGGCTGAATCAAAAATTAGATATATTATCAAGAATAATCGGTTTAATAAAGAATCTCTGCTTATTGATCTTTTTTATGTCATCTTTAGATAAGCATATAAGCAAATTCATCTTTGGTATTTAAGCTAGTTTTGAAAAATGCAATAAGTAGATAAGCTATTTAAATAAAAAATCCCAAACATGTTCTAAATTGTTACAACTTGTTCCGGTTTTGAAGATTAAAAATTAGCGAATTTGAGATGAAAAATGACGGTTTATTTATGTTTAATGTTGGTCTGAAACATAGACTGCAACAAATAACAATGGACAGTTATATTTGATGATATTATTTTATTCGTTTTTTTTTAATGATTTTGTATTGAGCTGTGTTTTTGTACTTGAATTAATAATATAGGTTGTTTGGATTACTGGAGCAAGTCGGGGAATTGGTATGTAAAATCTTATCTTTCGATTATTGATTGTCCTTACGTTTATTACATTTCTAATTTATTGATTGTATATATGTATGAACTCAACATTCTGTTGGAAACTTTACAATGATTATAATGCTGTAAGAATCAAACAGTTATATTTCCGGATTTCGTAATTTCCCAACCGAAGTATCAAACTAAAATTGAATGATCTTTTGCATAGTCCTCAATAAGTCTTAAAAAAATCAAGCATACTATAGTACGGCGTATAAATTTAGCAGTTTGAAATTTGTGAAACTGTTTCTTTATTTTATGACACTTTTTGTATGAAGGCGAGGTTCTTGCTAAGCAACTGGCAGCTTTAGGGGCTAAGATAATAATTTCCGCAAGAAACGAGCAAGAATTGGAAAGAGTTAAGAAACAGATATCTGGTATGTTCATTCATGACTTGAAGGATTTTATGTATGAAATGATTTTATGTCGTTTTTTTATAATGGTCTTAAAAAAATTTAGGCAAACACGGACATGAAGGGGTGGAGATATTAGCTCTAGATTTGAGTTCTGGTGAAGATGCAATACGAGAGGTTGTCGAAAAAGCTGTGACTTTATTTGGTGGCGCTGGTGTGGATTATATGATCCATAATGCAGCTTTCGAGCGACCTGTAAGTTAGTGTCATTTTAGTACTAAACATGCCCACTTTAATCTGTCTTTTTGTTAATGGAATCACGAAAGTGGTGACAATTTCGACCCATTTTCTTATGAATGGGTCAATTTGGGTTATTTTTATCTAACATGTCAAAATGGGTAAAATAAAATATATTGGAAAAAAGAAACGGGTCAAATCGGTTGAAAGTCGCCTAAATTGTATGATAATGCTAACTACCTCCTAACTCGCTTTTTTTCAAAAAAATATGATTCTTAATTGTATTATAAAGCTAGCCAACTGATGAAAGATAATACACGGTGATAAAGAAATAGATCAGACTGTTCACTAAATTAAATAATAAGGAAATTGGTCAAAAGTCACCCAAACTCTATTTTAAACTTATAAACATCCTCAAAGAATGAAATATATACTTTTGGCAATTGTATTTGACCCATATGTGTGATTATGGGTGTCCTCATTCTGACACGTACCAAAAGAATGACCGGTTTCACCTTGACCCATTACCCAACCCGCCCGATCTCCCCTTTTTGCCACATCTAATGAAAAGGCACTCACTGCTTGTTTCCATCCTTTGTTCTTGTTGCAGAAATCAACAGCACTTGATGTACCTGAAGCAAGTCTTAAGGTATCACGAGTTGATATATTATCAGTCATGGCGTATCCGCATATGATAATATCACTTGAATCTAATATCTTTACTTTTCTATTTTGCGACTAGGCTACGCTTGATGTAAATGTTATGGGTCCGATATCTCTTACTCGACTGCTGCTCCCTCACATGTTGAAGAGAGGCAGAGGACACTTTGTTGTGGTACGTCAAGAAGATGATGTTTTTCTCTTTTATTTCCTGTACTTAGATAGATATTTTATTGCTATCTTTCTCTTTCCCTCACAATAATTCACGAGTCCATTATATGCAGATGAGTAGTGCTGCAGGTAAAGCTCCTGCACCAGGCCAAGCGGTGTATTCTGCATCAAAATTTGCATTAAATGGCTACTTCCATTCACTGCGATCCGAGGTATACTTAATTTCTTTTTAATGTACACTAATTATATTGGCTCGAGGACGGTAATTCCTTTTTATTACAAAACCGAGTGAAACTGCAAAACAATTGAGAACCAACTTGATTATAGCCACTATACCAATATTACACTTGATATCTTCTATTTACTCGATGTGTTCCTCATTTGACTAATATGAGTTTTGTACTATATTAATTGGGCTGGAATAAATCTGTATCTTACTAGAAATGGTTACAATAAAGGGAAGATTTGCGTTATGTCCAGTTAATGGTCTTCAACACCCTAATAAGAGAATATATTTTGATTTGTATTTTAGAATTATGATGACCGACGTTTTTCTTACTATGCATTTTCTGTTTTTGTATTCCAGTTATACCAAAAGGGAATCATGGTGACGGTTGTTTGTCCAGGGCCAATAGAGACATCAAATGCACCTGATACGAGTACCTCAGGGCAAAAGGGACTCAGGGAGGTTAGTTTCATACTTACTTAATTACATTATTAAATGTTAATTAGTAAATTAGGCAAAAGCTGTATTTTCAAAAACAAATACATGACGTAAATAATAAAGCGTTAAGTTATGATAAAGTAGAAATAGACTTTTGATGACTTTCAAGTTTCAACCCATTTGACCCGTTCTTGTTTTAGTTAGTTTTTTCAACCTGACACGTTTAATGTAAAACACAACCCTAATATTGTTTTATTGTGTATCATCAGAAACGAGTATCGTCAGAGAGGTGTGCAGAGCTTACACTAGTTGCTGCAAGCCATGGTTTGAAGGAAGCTTGGATATCATATCAGCCCGTGCTTGCTGTTATGTACCTGGTGCAATACATGCCGTCTGTTGGATTTTGGTTAATGGACAAGGTAATCTTAATATATTTTTTTAAAGTATTTATTATATTTCAAGCCTGAAATATTTAATGCCATTAGCATTACATAATCAATTAATTATAAGATGCTTATGAAAAAAAATTAATTCCGTAAAAAACTCCGGCCCCTAGTTCTATCATCATTGATGTAAAATGACTTCAGGTTGGAGGGAAACGAGTGGAAGTTGCTGCACAAGAGGGGGATACATACTCGATGAACCTACTCTTTGGTCGAAAGAAGGAATAGCTCTCAACTTAATTACATACTAATGGTGGTTATATGGTTGTAGTTCTTATATTTTATGTGCATTATAATAAACTCCGAATGTTTAGATTTTAATCTAAAGCGATGATCATGAACATGGGTACATTGTTCCGTCCATGGAACCGATTTACATCCCTATAAAAAAAAATAGCAAGTTGAGATTTGATAACGTCCTTGATGAGGGTGTGTGTGTTTTTTAGCTATTTTTTGAGCTAGGCTTGCGAGCTTGTTTGGCAATTGGGCGAGTTTGATAATCTCTTTCGACATGGCTCATCTTTTATAATGGTTTCCCTCTTTGTTTCATAATAAGCTAATCCAAACATTCGGAGTTTATACATCAAAAGCAGTAAGCTGATTAGAAACAAGCTTAAGCGCATAAAAAAGGCTTAGACAAACAACCCCCTAACTTCAAACATTAATTTGGTTTTCTCTAAATACCCGACTTCAATTGAAACACCTTTTAAAGATCGGTTTCATTCTTAAACCTTTCCACGTAATAATAACAGGGACGATCAGACGTAGCAAAATTGAAGAAAAGATGTGTACATGAATGGAAACACAGAATATGCCGCGCTACATATGTGATGATCTCATTATAAGAAGAAAAAAAACTACCTGGAAAACGAAGTCATAAGACTTGACGATATTTAATTCCAAATAATATAATTAAAGAAAACATAAAAAGCATAATGTCTATTTAAATTACATAAGGGCTTAAACATTTGATTATTCGTACACTTACAATCAAATGCAGCCCGAGAAATGGGACAAAAAATGAAGTTTTCGACTAAATAGGAGACTTCACAATTAAATTTCCTCCGTATAATAAAAAACTAGCCAAAAAAATGGGCAACATGCTATTATATGCCTGCCAATTTTTCTTTAATCGTCTTCAAAACATACTTGGAAGCAAGTCTTTCGGCCATTTTCTTGTCTTGACAGGTATATGAATTTTTAAACACATCATCTTCTGTGTTTACTTCAACTGTGAATGATATTTTACCATCGTCGGAACGATTAGCCGATTTCTTCATTTCATAATGATTTTTTTGACAAAGATCGTGTAGTTCCTTGATTGGATGGAGTTTTATTGTTTCTGGTGTTACCAATGGTTCAAGAAGAGGCCTAATGCTATTAAAAACCTGCTCCTTATTGTATCCAGAATCGACAAGAATTGCGCCAGCTAGAGATTCTATAACGTCTCCTAGTACCTACATATATGATATACACAACAAACGAAAATTAAATTATATGCAAAAACACGACATAAGGTAAAGTTATTACTTATTTACACTTCTTTGGCAAATCAATTAGGTTAAATGAAGGCGTAAATATGTGATTAAAAGAAAGGGTGCATAACTGCATATGTAAAATAAAACTACCTGTTTTACCTTCTCATAACACAAATTAGATAGACTAACCTTTGGAAAACTGATCTCGGAATCCCATCCAAAAGTAGATTCCAAGGTCAAAGTGTCAAAGTCGTGCACCACAGAGGCAATATGCCTGTGAAGATCTTGAGATCCATGAAGAATATGTTTGTGGAGTTCAAATTTAACTGCAGATTGTGCGTAACAATCATTATTTACTGAAGCAGACCTCATATCGGTCAACATTCCAGGAGACATTCCCGGATATTTATTGAAGAGGTTGACTGTGATGAGATAATCCAATACCGCGTCCCCAAGAAATTCCAGACGCTGCACAAAATGTCAAAAAGAAAATAGACTTCAGCTTGTGATCATACGTTTCATTGTACTTGATAACAAATGGCCAAAGTTGGCACTGAAGATAAAAGAAAATCTGCAAGTGCCACTGATTTGCCAAATATTTGTTTCAAAAAAACATGTTCATATCAGACTAGTTATCTTTGACGGCAACATGTTTGAGCATTTCATGTATGATATTAATTATTGTAGACATGTTTATGGCGGTCGGACAGGTTAAAAGACTTCCTAAGTGATATTCAGATGGTTTGAATCTTTTAAACCAATTTATTCAGACAAACAAGGCCTATTTAAAAGGTTTAGCTTTTAAAATCGTTTTTAAGGTATATCGAATTCCAAAAAGAGATGAAATGTTGGTAGGTCCGCACAACCGAACCTAACCAATAATTAATTGTCATCCAATCCGCCTAAAATCCCCATTTTGCCTCCCCTATACTTTAGAACAATCAAATTAAAGAGAACATTATATACCTTTTAAGTTTAAGGAAATATGAAAACTTTCAAACTAACTTTGAAAAAATCGCTTTTAAGAACGCATTTATAAATATGCTAGGGATGATCTCAAAAGTTAAGCAAAAAGAAGAAATGGGTCGAACAAGAATCTTAAATTACCTGGTAACATTTTGGAATCTCGGGCAGCATGTAAGAGCCATGAGTTAAAGCTTCAACAAGCAATGACGTGTCACGAAATGTATAATTTAGCAACGATTCCAAATGCTGAATGTTCACAAACTTCTCAGGTTGTATAGTCAAATTTCTTTCATATGGTGTGTAGACAAAATCGACCTTTATCCCTAGCCAGCTCATAAAAGATAATGCCGCTAATTCACCTCCTTCGCTAAGAAAAACGCCAATCAATGCCTCCACAGCATCAGCTACCACTTTCTTTTTTATAGTTCTTCTCTTTCCGCTATAGATATTTCTTTTATTTGAAAGAAGCTCTTCTTCCAAATGACAGGTGACAGAACGATCCCCGGGAACGACCCATGTTTTTGGATTAAAAGGTTCATTACGGATAAATCCCTGAAAAAGAAAAACTAATTAATAATTACCAAAAATAACCTTTTCCGAGATTAAAGTATAAGAAGACATATTTTATTGTATTATCCACTAAAATAACAATGACTGTCAAATACGATTACAAAAGATGTATTTCAATGTGGTTTATGATATTATGCATAAAAATACACTTTTACAACTTTTGACCCGAATAGTCTGAAACATAAGTAAATGGGTCGAAATTGACACCTTTAAATATCAATCTTTTAACAAGGATAAAGAAGAATAATTACCGGAAGATTGCTGTTACATCCCAATCTACATAACGAATCATTTGAAATTATTTTCTCTCTTCGAGAGCTCAAAATTCCCTCATGTTGACCTTGAAGCGTTTTAAATAACTGCTGAGTAGCAGCGTACTTGAGGAATGAATCACCTAGAGTCTCAAACGATTCCAGATGAAAACTTTCTAGGCATTTTTTCGTTGTTATAGCTTCCAAAACCTGAAATTGACCCCAGGACTGGTCATCAGTTCTTACACTTATTTATCTGAATAATTATCCACTAGAAAAATACATGCAGTTTACAAAAGCTATAATAACTTTTTAATAGAACGACAGTTTACCCTTTTACCAATTATCAATTGTTTCCTTTATATATGTGGATTAAAACGTGAATAAATATTTATTTTAAGAAGCGGACAATTGATTTGAAAACAGAACGGTGGACAATACATTTGGTAAAATAATAAAACTAATACCTTAGAAGCAGGTACATTTCCGTTTGATTGACCACAATCTATGTGCATTTTCTTTAAGTTCAGGGCAATAAGCCATGACTCGATCCGATGCATAATGGATGGAACAAAAGAGAAAGAATAAAAGGTACTAATTGATATGGGAGACATCAAAATGAAACACAGTTCAGAAGGCAATTCGACCCCTGCTTTACTAGTTTCTGCACACAAAACAAAAGGAATTAGAACAAAAAAACTTATAATTTGTTTATATATAGCTTAAAATGAAATAGATCCAACGGCTTGAAAGTAACACAAAGTGTAAAATTTATTTCACAAAAAAAACCTACATCCTTCTATTTAACTACAAGTATTCTAATATAAAAAAATAAAAATAAAAAATTCTGGAGAAGTCTCGAGCCATTCTGACCGACCCATTTGACCCATACCATAAATTTCATTCACTTTATTTACAAGAGTAAAAAATAAAAGATGCACATCTAACCTTTTTCCTTATGATGTCTGTCCCTTTGTAGAAAATTGCGCACTACAAAAAGTTGTCTAGCAGCAAAAAACGATTCTTCTCCGAACTGCAAATCAATCCCATACCTGCATTTTAACACAAGCAACTTTAAAAAAAATGAATCACTAACAAAATAATATTAATAAAAACAAAACTAATAAGAAGAATGAGTACCGAAATTTGTAGTAACTTTTGTATGTCATAGATTCCCCTTCTTTTATTTGCAACAAAGAATTACCGTTTAAACCATATAATCTTTTAGTGGTGCAATAAACACGTTCATTATGAGGCGTATAAACCAAGGAATTTTCCAGTAAGCAGCTGCATACTAGTCCATCTCTAGTGTGTAATTTTTGATGATTATTGTTTGTTACAGAACAATTATGTCTTTTTTCGAATGGAAATGAAACAGAACAAACAGATTTCCAGTCGATGATCAGTTGGTTCTTTATCACTCCCATTGAAGGTAACAGAAGATAGTCAAATACCACATGATCGCTCTTCGATGTTAATGCTTCAATACACTTCTTTAACTTCGTGATTGAGTGATCAAGAAGTACTCTCAAAACGGTCGCTTGAAATTGTTTCGATAAATTTACCTGAACAAATATATCTAAATATTTATTAAAAACAATTAATAGATAAAATGATTCAGAGTTGATAGTGACAGTTTTTCGCAACCATAAAAAAATATATATTTTTTAATTCATTTGTTAACAAATGATCACAACTAGGTTTTATTGCCCGCGCGTTGCTGCGAGGATAATCGTTAAAAATTAAAAATGTAAAAGATAATGAACTTAAAGGTGAAAATGTAAATACTTAAGCTTTTGAGGTTAAAATGTAAATAGCTAAAGTAAAGGATTAAGAACAAAAATTGTTAATGAATAGTGATTATGTGTGTGCAATCACTATTCACTTTGTTTGTGAATTGATACTAAGTGTATAATGTATAATAATTATAACTTTTATAAGTAAAGCAACTTTTGTTTGACCTGCTCAGAAGTAAGTGTACCAGTCCCAATATACGTTATTGAAACATCAGTGCATCCCCTATCAGCTTCGAGACTAAAAGATAACCCTCTGTTATCGAGTTCTAAATCAGTGTTAACCCCAAGAGCAATATCTTGTAGTGGAATATCGTAGTCAAAGTTGTTTTTTAACTTTATGGAGTAGAAATGATATATATTTGTTGAATTATCTCGAAATCGACCCACGAGCTGAGGTGGCACGTATTGAACGTGTTCTTCTTCATAATCAAACTCTGTAACCCCAAATATATTATTTCTAAAAGGAAACAAAATATTAAATTACAAGAGAAGGAAATGTTGAGCCATTTAGTTAGGACTGGTTTATCATGTTATGTTCATATCTTTAACAGATCAAACATGTAAAAAAAGAAAAACAATTACTTTAAAAGCAAATGAGCAATCGGGTCGAACCTTGAAAATCACTCAAACTGTGCTTTTAATGCAAAAACCAACTAAATAATTTTATTCAAAAAATATGAAAAATAAAACAACTTGACCCTAATTATTTACAAAATAATGTAAATATGTATTGAAAAAATAGTGTTTCGGGACAACCTGAACCGTCCTGTTTCCCACCCCTTGAATTAATTATGTCAAAAAAGTATTTTATTATTAAAATAATCCAATAGTTGTAATCATAATTCAATTATTTACAAGGAAAGAGTTTTTGTTTTTTTAACCAAGTATTTTGGGTCAACCTGAACTACCCGATTACACCCGTTATCCAACCTGTAGGGCCGATTTTGCCACCTCTAAAAGATTCTAATAACATACAAGTACAAAAAATTACCGATTTCTTTCGCATCTACGGCTTTCTCCACAGTATCAGGAACAAGATTATCAGTTAACGCACCCATCTTATGCAGTCGCTTACATGCTTCAAGGCATGCAAGTTGCTTCAGCATTTTCACGGTACCCGAAACATGGACAATTGGAAGTGGGCAGCTTTTTGGAAAATAGATTGTGCAAGTTCCCAATTCCTTATCAATAACGAATCTTGGATACGGCTTAAAATACCTATAAATAACAGAACATTAAATATATCATTACAACGAACAACAAAAAAAGTGATGTTTAAAAGTAACTACTTTATTAAAACAAACGGATTATTATTGAACAAATATTAACTTCTTTAACCATATTTGACCCACTATTTGCTTATAAAATAAAATATTAGAGGAAAAAAACTTATTCAGAAGGACCAAATTCGTTTTGGCCTGCACCGAGAGTTGCCACATGCACATTACTAATTTTGTTTATCCCAAAAAGAAAGTCCACTTCTAAAAAAACGATCAATTGTACCATTTTACCCTTACTCACTAAAATTCATTATTTGTAGAATTTAAAACTGTGTGCCCTTTATATAGGAGTAAAACCGTTGTGTCTTTTGTCTAGTAGACATTTATTTTAAGAAAGTACGTGTTTTGGCCCGTCAACTGACCAGCCCAACCCACCCATTTTCCCATAACCAACTGCAAGTAAATACAATAATGATAAAAGCAACCAAGAGTTAAGAGCAAACCCATCGGAAGGTAGCCTCGAACAATAGAAGTAGACCATGGAGATGCTTGAACTTAGGCTTAAAGATGCGCCAGTTGATTCGACATAATAAACGGGCTCGTTGAGAAAATCACTGTCAAGCGGCTCACACGGTTCAGAAGCATGGCGTAACGACTCATCTCGCATGATCTTTCCACTCATTAGGTAATTGTTCACCCTTTCCAATGTCTCATTGTCCCCACTAAAAATCAATATATGGGAAGTAAATTACTTTAAACATTAAAATTGATGAAATTTTTGATTAGGAAATATAGCATGCCCACGTGGAATCATTAAATATGTTACAAAACAAATACATGTACGATTTTCAAAATGAAAAGTATATTCTTCTAGCGCAATGAAATAGTATAATTCACATAATCAACACGAATTTCAAAAAAAAAAAATCATGTATGTGAAGGCCACCCATATAGTCCATCATAGATACTTTTGTCTCCTTTAACATATAAGATAACAATTTCAGCCAAAAACTTGTTTTTTGGTCGAAATTGGTTTCGGTTACTCAACATACGTACTTGGTGACCTATATGATAGTTTTAATACATTGGTGACGTCGATAAAGGAAAGTTGAATATTCTTAGGCGCCGTCCCAAAAAATAAGAACAAAAATTCAAGGTAAACAAGAGCTATTGAAGTTTGTACCTTCGAATCAATAGCAGAAAATCCGAGTTCCGCATTCGAGCACGGCCTCGTGATTGAATAAAGCTGCAAACGGTAGATGAAAGGTCGAATCTGATTACAAGATTGCAACTCTGAACGTCTAATCCTTCTTCCAGAATGGATGTTGCCACAATAATATTCACCTGTACATGTCACATAGTACAAAAAGTCAAACCTATTTTTACCTATAAGAATCAAAATAAATCATTGTCAAACCTCGTCGGCACTAAAAACGTAAGAGAAAAACCTTAACATTAAGAATATTTAAATGTCGCAAAAATGGTCAAAAACGGTTGGTTTGAGCCAAGATAAACTTATGCAGAGAATATGATTTACAAAAACTATATGTTTTAATAACAATCTATTATTTTGAAGAAAATGATATAAGATGTTTAATGGCAAATAACACTGAAATATAGACATACCTTTCCTTGACGAAACTCATCAACTATTTTATTCTGAACATTACGGCTTTGTGACTGCATTGTAGAACTATTACCAGCCGTATACTCCGTATTCCACCGAAATAACCTAGGGCTTAACTCACGCAGTAAGAGTTTCAGTACAATAGCTGTAATCACCCTCTCAACAAATACTATACATCTCATATCATCCATACGCCTACAAAGAAAATCCATGATTTTTAAAAACTAAATTAAAGCCAAAATGAAAAACGTGAAAGGTGGAAAGATGGGTGGGTTGGAAACTGAGTTCGTGTTGTAACGGGTCATTTTTTACTACAGGTGCAATCCGTGCGGATCGAGATGGGTTCACTAAAAATTAGACTTTAAGTAACTTTCAACACGTTGGACCGTTAAACCCATTTGACACATAGTTCCATTATAGCTAAATTATTTTATTTTACCCAATCAAAATAAAACGGAGAAAACATCAAATGGACCCATTCAATACTAAATGGACTGAAATCACCACATTTAGTACTTTCTTGTCCATTTTTATTATTTATTTTGAAAATAACTTATGTTTTAGTTATGATTAAAAAAACCATCTTATAAATAGGTTAAAAATATACTTTAGGCGACACTTTTAACCCACTTCACCTAGTCCCCTTTTAGCTAAACTTTGTATGACCCATTGAGATAAAATGCAAACCATATCAGCCCATTTATTAGTAAACGGGTCTAAATTGCCACCTTTAAAACTTCAAATGCGCAATCTGGCACAAACCTATATTCAGCAAGAGATTCAACTAAGCACATGACTTTTGAAGAAAGCACGCCAAGGCGCACACTACCTTCATTCATATGACTACTTGTCCATCCTAAACCCCGCAAAAATGTAAATTACAAGAGAAAAATAAGAATCTGAACAAATAAGTTAAAAAATGATAGCAGGTATAGAAAAATAACTTTATGTTACGTCTTCATTACCAGTTGGTATGTAATGCGTGAATATTTGTTTCACCTCTTTACAAAATTCTCTAGCGATTTTCTCACCACGGACATCAATTGGGCCCCATGAAAAAAACGTCATTTGCTTCACAAGAATATGCTTCTGCTGCCTGTAAAAAGGTTACAAATTTATAATATAGTATTTTGACTTTTTTAAACATCATATTTTACTATTTGCTTTAAACAGAACAAAAAATTGCCCAAAGTGTGTTTTAATGCAGGACTTCCAAAAAATCATATTACTTAAAAAAATATTTATATATTATTGTTGTAGTAACAAAGTTTCAGCAATCAGAATTTAAGTATCAAGTAGTCATTAATATTCAAGAAAAGGGACAATAAAGTGTTTCGAGTCTACCAAACCCGTTTCAGCCTATAAAATTTATTGTCCCATTTTGACACGTTACCCAACAGCCCCAAGTTGTCCATTTTTCCACCTCCAATATGTATGCTAGAAAAAAGCTTTCTTTTCAACAAAGTCAATGCTTAGTAAAATTATTAAAAAGTTTGAAAACACACCTTTGAGGCCAACCAAATGCCGAGCTCGGATAAACAATATGCAAACGTCGAAGATAGCTTTAATAATCTTTTAGTTGCGTTTTCCAAAGACGATTCCGAGAGGTTAGAATTTCTGATTATAGATTCGTACTGGAGAATGAACAGATTTAATATAAAATCTCTTAAACATATATCAAGTTTTCAGTAAAGGTCATTAGAAAAAAACTCAAATTTACTTTTTCACGTAGTCTCTCCAAATGACCGTTTATCGCTTCAATCGTGTGATCCGGAACCTTCACATCTGTATAGAACTTATACTTTGCAGTGGAGAAGGGAATATACTCGGCTAATACAGATTCGCTTGCACATGTATATACCTTCAACCAATCAAAAAACGACACATTATTTTTATCAAATATCATCAAATAACAAGCCTGAAACTGGGAAAGATTATTAAGATACTAAACAGCCCCCGCAAATAGATTGACCCCGTAAATACACATATTGATAGTGATAGTAATAGATGCATAGAGCCTTTACTTGTCTAATTAAAGAATACAAAATAATTGAAGGAGTAATAACTATAAGCTGGCAAAATGGGTGGGTTGGGTAGCAGGTCAAACTGGTAATTTTTACTATGGTTGAAACATATTTGGTAGGGTTGATCCATCAAAGCTTTTACTCGAAAAATTCAATTTCTTGAGACATATAGTATGTCTATTATTACAAAAATAATTCAATAATTTCAATAACAATCTACCTTTTCCTAAAAATTGAATTTGAAGGTTACTTGCAACCCGTTTGACATGTTTCCTTTATGGCTATTTATTTTATTTTACCCAAATGACCCGTTAGAGATAAAAGATGACACAACTCAACCCATTCATAAGTAAATGGGTCAAAGTTGTCATCTATAATAATAAGACAGATAGAGATAATTATGAACCTTTGAATTCATTAATGTCTCGAGTGTCTTGATTTGTTTCCAGTAATCCTCACTTAAGCTCGACTCTATAATACAAAAAACAAACTACTCATGATCCCTAATTACAAATTGATTAGAACAATAATAAATTTACAGTGCAAAACACACTTCCATACCTTTAGCTTTCACGGGTGAAGCTGTCATACCCAGTATCCTAGGAAGCTGAGTGACACCGTTACGTAATTGGCGATGGTAAAATTCCTATACATATGATTTCACATTTTCATATAAAGGTAGTAAAATCAATACAAAAAATTATGATCATGATAATACACAATAAGAGGGTGTAGAATCAAAACATACCGTCATAATGACAGCATAGGCATGTTTTTTCTTTGCATTATGACATTCATCGAATATCAAAACCTTGATAATATCCATACTTAGGAACTTGTGCGTCAATGCATTTTCTAATATTTTAGGTGTCATTACCAGCAGCTGTAACACAAATAATGATGAAACAACGGATAATTAAATTAAAAATCAAGTAAACACATTTGAAATTTATTCCTTAACATGATAATGTTTAGACTTTAGCTTAAATAGATAATTAAACATATATATAACAAAATCGGTAAAAAGTAACAGAGTAATTGTTTTCGTTCATAAGTCAAACTTTTGTTGAACAAAAAAAAAAGTTAAAAGTTGACTTCTAATACCTGATTTTCGTTTTGTTGTTTCTTCCAATCAGCAGCATTCCAGAAATCGACACCCTTGTCCCCCCAATATTCACCGACTACTAAATCTAGATGTTTTCTAACAGCCTCAGCTTGCTATACACCAATGAAATAAACAACATCATTCTTTAAAAACAAAAGTCAAAGAAAAAGTCAATGGCTGAGTTTTATACCTGTTTTACTAACACAACAGTGGGTACCAAAAAAACTGCAATAAATGGCGATGGTTTTTGTAAAAGATGTGCGTAGCGGCGTAAAAGCATAATCGCGATCAATGTTTTCCCTGAACCAGTTTCCAAGAACACTATTGTGTTCTGTTTGATTGCTTGCTCTAAAGCTTCTATTTGATAGCTGAACATAATTCACAAAATATTACATCGAGAAACACTTACAACCAATTAAAACACATATAACTACTTTTCAAAAATAAAGTTTGTTTGATTTTTCGATTTCCATTTCATTCATTAAAGTATGTTTGGGAATGCATGTTCAAACACATTATGCGTTTACAGAACGAATTTCTAAACAAAACTGCGTTTTCTCTCTAAGAAAACTATAATCATTATATTCATAAGGTTTTGTCAAACATTATTTTCTGATTATCTGCATGTTACAAAAGAAATAATCTATAATCTACCATAAAACACAATCCCGAACACGCCCATAGACAAGTTTCCTCCACATCTACATCCTCCATTTTGTGATTTTAATTTTACTAATTTCAATAAATACACAATATAAATCAAACATGAAAAAGTTTTCAGATTGCAATGTACTATATACAATAAACAAAACAAAAAAAGAATTTAGTTGACTATGTCATAAATGTCAAGGTACTCATATTTTATTTGACATTAAAAAATGTCCCAAAAACATATGAGAATTTCTTACTAAAACGTTACTATTTTGATACTAGGTCAAAAATAGCAAACTTATATACATAAAAATACTAAGTTTTATTGACCATATTTATTTATACACATTTATCTACTAATCTAATTTTTTTTCTTTTTTTTAAATATCTTCATTGCGTTTAGCCCTAATCAATTGATTAAGTATCACGACGACGGCAATACGGTGGACACGCCACTGCGTCCACCGTCATTCGCCGCCATTCACCTATCAAAATATTAATTATTTCGATTTTTTTTTCTCATTTATTTATATCTCACGCCTGAGATACGGTGGACAACGCCGTAGTCCACCGTCATTCGCCGCCGTTCACAATAATTTTTTTCAATTTTATTTTATTTTATTTATTTATTTATTTACATTTATTATAATTGCATGTAGTCCTAACAAAATAATATATATATCACAACGGAGATACGGTGAACACGCCTCCGTCCACCGCCGCACTCCGATCAAAAAATTGATCATAAATTTAAAAAAAAAATAATAATAATAATAATAATTAACGATTAAAATTAATAAAAAATAAAAAAAAAATCGTAAATAGTATACCTTCTGGCATGCGATAGTTGACCATTAACTAACTACTTCACCACCATTGATTCCAGTCGCCATTTTCGAACTCTTAACTGTGTGTGGTTTTTAGTGTGTGTACTGTGTAATCAGTTATGAAGAAAAACAAGGAAAATGAAAGTTTTATTTATATAAAAAAAAAAAAAAAACTTTGTAACTTTAAATTTTAACTAGAGATACACCGTGCGTTGCACGGGTTTAGTATGCTTTCTTTGGAGCTGCTGATTGCTTTCTGCGATCCATTTTATTGTCTGTTAGAACCCATAGCTTAGACCCAGCTTGCGCCCATTTATTGATGCATTGAGGAACCTATAAAAGAAATTCAGAGTAAACTAACGAAACAGAGAATCTATTAACATAACAATCCGAATAAACTAAATAAGGGGGCAATGCAGGTTATTTTATTGTCATATATCTAAGATGTCAAAGAAAAAATAAAATGAATGTCGGGACTAATTTTCATGTAATATAATCATAGTGATTTGAATAAACCATATCCATGAATGGATCAAATTACTACTAAAATAATATTACCTCTGCATCATATTTGACACCATTTATTTAAAAAAGATCACCTCATTCACGTATGAATGGATCAATTTACTTCATGTTTAATCTCTAATAGGTTAGATCGTGTAAGTGTAATTTTTTTAGTGGATAAAAAGTCTCTGAATCATTTGATTAAAAAAATTAGATTAATATTTGAATAATCACGTTGGTAATCATGTTTGAAAGATTATTTATTTTAACAAAAAATGCTTTTGATCACCCCGACTCAACACAAAAAGATTACCCGTTTTCACCTCTTACCCAACCGAACCAGACAACCCATTTTGCCACCTCTACTTGGGTTCATGATCTTGACGCACCTCAAGTCCTCAAAGCGTTTGCACACAGTTTGGAGATCTGCAGACTCATAAACTACCGAATGCATCTCTTAGGAATAATTGATCTCATGCAAGTTCCCTAAGGTGTGATTGTCCTTATACCTCCTGTTAAAGCGGGTGGGAAGTTTTAAAACTCCATCCATTGACTATTTATGTATATAAGAATGCAAATCATGATTAGCAAAATTAGCCAAAGTTTAGCGTAAATAGCCACCTTTTATTCTCTAGCAAACTTGCCGATTCTTTGGCAAATGTGAATAAGCGTGAATCTTTTTGGTTCCCAAAAATCTTGTAGAAAGACACTTTTCTCCCATCAGTCGATGCCAAGAAGCGCAAAGAAGCGCACTTGGTAAAAACGGAGAAAATGTTGTTTGAATTATGACCTTCAAATTGTTTGACCTCAAAGTCAAAAGGCAATATGTACCTGTAGTAGTCTGGATTTGGCTTTAAAGGTAGTAGTATTTAATAATCCTGTAGTTTCCTTCCTATTAAGACTTTGCTACCGTATGTATTTGTGTCATAGACGGACGATATCCCCATCTGATCCAAGTACCTGCATTGGCGGAAAAAAAGCATTGATATGTAAATAGGATGCCCTTGATAGTTGACTTTTTGGTTTGGTGCCGCTTACCATAACTGAAGACACAAATGCATCAGTAACTTGATTCTGGCCACTGTTGTAAGCTCCACCTGCCTCACTAACCCAAGCACATGCCGAAGTTGTAGAAGCGTGACTTTAATAAATTACATTAGAGGGGGCAATTATGTCCCATATACTTATTAGGTCCAAAAAGTAGATTATTATGAGAATATGGATTTTTTTAAACATATTTGATACACTAACTATAAAAAAATTTAAAACTTTAGACAAAATGTTTTTCTGGTCAACCAAACCCAACTCAACCCGGCCAAAAATGACTCATCTTGACCCATATCCGTTTTGACCCGCTCATTTTGCAACCTTTAAATTAGATCTTATTTACAAAAACTTACAATTCCCGTTTGCTCTACACGGTCAATAAGCTCTTCCCACCCGGCTTTGTTGTACTCTTCCATAATCGAAGCAATTAGTATCCTATCAGGATACTCTTCTTTCAACTGCTTAATTCATTCAACATAGTTTCTAATGGTCGATCACTTATAAGCTCAATATTTGCCATCCAATAATCTGACCTTTAGCCGATCCATTGCT